>MU160931.1:0-25949 GCA_015888305.1 Antheraea pernyi
TATATTTCATTGAATATAATTATACCCATGGTTGAATAATTAAAATATATCATTCGATACTTTACTGTTTTGTCGTTTATTTCAGGTCTGGATATCTATCTGCAATATTTGGTGTATAGTATGATATGGGGATTCAAAGAAAATATGAAAGATTATCAGTCAGTTCAGTATCAAGAGGATCCTGTTCAGAAGATTTAATTACAGAACAATAATCAACATTCTTTGACACATCTCTTATCATTGTCACATTATGAATTATTTAATATAACTTTTAATTAACACTATTTGATTTTATTTATAACTAGCGGGCCCGGCAGACGTTGTCCCGCCCATATTATAAAAAAATCCTTGATAAATTATCTACCAAAACTTTCCTCATGAATCACTTTATCTATTGATGAAAACTGCATGAAAATCTGTTCAGTCGTTTTTGAGTTTATAGCGAACAGACAGACAGACAGACAGACAGACAGACGCGCTAGGGGACTTTGTTTTATACTTTGTAATGACAATACTAACTGACCTGGCCACGCGTTGCTCAGCTCAGTGGAAACATGTGGAATTAAAAATAAGATAAATTATTTTCAAAATTAAAACGTGGTGCCATCTATGAGATGTCTTTTTTTTTAGAACTGACTACGCTATTGACCAAGCAAGGTCTTAACAGCAGACTGACGAAACTTACAATTAATAAATATTATCCTATCTCTCAAATTGGACCAATTTATATATAAATGCTAACTGAAATGAAGATCGGTTGAGTAATAACGGAGTTCATCGTCGACAGACATCATGATACTGAAGTTTTACATATTAAGATAGTGTTAACGTCTACGTCCGGTACCGTGACACACCCGAGAGGCGAGACTACAACGCCACCCGGGGAACCACTATTGACCTGCGATACCGCGCTATTGACTCTATCGGGGTGTTACTACTGACCTCGAACGCTATTGGTGGAAGTTATCGGCTGTTCATTATTCATTCCGGTGTGAGACTACATTGGTGGCATATAAAGGGCAAGATGTCGCTGATCTGGGCGCACTCCTATGTGGAAGTTATTGTAAGGCGAAGCTGTGGCCAAATAAATAGTGACAGTATCTACGGGGTGTTTATTGGCAATCCTGACTGTATCGACCCTACACGTGATTAGAGTAACAATAGTCTCATATTTTTTCTCTCGTTGATAGACGGGTCATCTAACACAAAAAGAATTCATAAAATCAGTTCGGTAATGTCTGAGATTTAGCGCGAACAGATAAGAAAAGATAACACCATAATCTCAATCTAACGTTAATTAATATTTTGAATTCAAGTGTCGGTTTGTTTGTTTACTGCGGTTTCGTGCTTTTAACTACTCAACCGATCAACACGAAATCTTCAATATATATATTCGTAATGGGTGTACAGAAAAGGACGTTAAACTTCTTACAACTGTTGTCGAAAGATAAGTCAAATTAATTTTAATTTTATTATTTTTTTATATAAAACGGAAGCAAACGAACAGGTGGGACACCTGATGATAAGTGATCACCACCGTCCATAGACATTAGCAACACCAGGGGAGTCACCAGCCTGTGTATGGGGAAGAGGGAGGGGGAGGAAAAGAGGGGGAGAGGAAGGAATTTCATTAATATTATCATTATTATGTTTTCATTATTTAGGAAAACTTACAGCTTCATTGATGTTCAATGAAATAACAAAACAGTAATTTTTCATTTATGGAGAAATAATTAAAGCAGCAGAGAAGCAAAAAAATAATAATGAAAAGTGAAAAAATATATAATTATTAAAAATCAAAAACTTAGAATTAATGAAAGATATTTCTAGACAAACATTGTCTAATAAGCCTAAAAAGCTAATATATCAAAATCTCATGTCACGAAGTTTGTGTCCGAAGTCCTCCGAAACGGCTGGACCGATCTTTATGAAATTTTAAATGTACCTACTTGGTAGGTATGAGAATACGTTGTAAAGTATATTTTATACCACTACTATATTATATACAAAAACTCAAGATGCTCACAGACGGCACACAAAAATGAGTGCATAATTTTGGATTATGCAGTCATTTCAAATAGTCTCGCGTCCTTGTAAAAACAACTTTCAAGCATTCAGGTAAGGCTGAATTTTGCAAAATCATAAGTTTATCGCATAATTATAACCACGTATATTTATTGGGGAGTTTTGGCGGCCGGTTTTGAGCGCTACTTTTATTCGAGACTGAACGTCTTAGGTATTTATATGTCAGTTGTCTCTGTTGTCCGTATCCAGAATTTCTTTATTCTATTTTTTTGTCAATTTTTAAGTTTGGTATTTTTTAAATTTGCCATCAAAAATATCTACCAATAACCCCAAATTTTCATTTTCCTACCCTACCCTCCCAATTTTTTTTTGTGATTTTAATATTTTTGTATAAACAATATGTAAATGATTCAACGGTCGTTCGTATTTCAAACAAATCAAAATTATTGATGTGGCTCAATGACAGATGGCGCTACGTACGCCTCGTCGAAATTTCTTCTACACATGTGTAAGTCATTCACTAAACCAACTAGGTAGTGTTTGAGTGAGTGCCTGAACTGTTTGGTCTCACAATTGGAAACCGTGGGAGTCGCTGTAATCGGGTTCTAGGTTTTTAAGATTTTTCGAGTTTGGAAATACAATTGCAACCGGTAGGCAGGCACGTATCCAAACTTTCGGATCAGGGTGGGACAAACATTGAAGCAACCATGTGAACTCTGTAAAAATCTTATATAACGTCAGTTTTCGGGGGATAAATCCGAAAATAGGGTAAATCCCAACTATCCCCCCCTCTACATACGTGCGTGCCGGTAGGTAATCAATTTGACACAGACGAGGTTGCGCGGGTCAGCTAGTAAATATATATTATTACCTAAAATATTAAAAATATTTAAATGCTTCGTAGGTGGTAGAGTCACGATGAAGCTATTATTGGTTTCAACTCGTCCGGGGTAGTCCACCCTCTCACAGAAAACCGACCTGAAGTAACAATGCATGCCCTGTTGCGTTTCGTTCGGTAAGTGAGAGCGCCGGATCCCCACCTCCCTGGCCCCTCTCCCCTCCCCCATTCAACGCACTTGCGACTCCCCTGGTTATTGCTAGTGTATATGGACGGCGATGATCACTTACCATCAGGTGACCCGCCTGATCGTTTGACCCTATAATATAATTAAAAAACGAAACGTAATCTGTTAGATTTTCTAAATAACTGAACTTTAGATAATAATTATGAACACTCTACAACACCATTGGCTATATAACTCAAATTCTACGTCGATCGTAAGAGTGGCAAATAGTGGAAATGTTTACATCGTTCTATACAATGAGTTAACAATAAGTTCTACATGGTAAATCTACATAAACGTGAGCGAGTGCGCGGAGCAAATGCTAGTATTGTGTAAGAATAATCTATAAAGTAGCGGCAGTAACTAAAAATAGTGCACCTTGATGACACGTTTCAATTTTCAAGGTCATGATTACATACTATTTCGTAACAAACTATAGTGGGAATTCGTAGCGCCAGGAGAGTCGGTGAGGCGTAAATAGCGCGAATATTAGCAATGATTATTCGATATTCAATCTTAAAAATTTATGTTTTACTCCAATCAATTAATACTCAGGATTTGAGAGTTGAAGGTAATATTGAATATCGCATTTAGCGACGTAGATTAGAGTTACTACAAAGAGACTGAGCTTTCATCGAAGCAAAATATCGTTATAAAACTACAGCAAAGAAGTATGGCGTCCTGATTCTAACTAATATTATAAAATGAGTTTATTTATTGCGCTTTCGCCAGTGTTATAACTTTATTTCGGCAAAAAAAGGATATTATAATTGGGGATTTTTAATCCAGTTTTCATGAGGTCTGTTAAAATGAATCGGCTTGGATCATTATACTCAGATCAGAAACGAACTGTAAGAATTGTTGAAGCAAAATCACAAGCGATTTAAGTGTAAGAAGAGATATCATCAAATTGTGCGTGTATTGAAATATTATTCCATATGATGGACCTTCATTAATTTTTTGAGACATCATGGTGGTGTACTGATATCACCGGTTGAATATCGATTCGATTTCGCCGGGTCCAACCCCGGTATTTAACAACATTTTTTTTTAATTCGCGTATATTTACTAATTAAAGTTGGTGACACTACCGACTGACGGCGAAGGAAAACTTCATGAGAAAACGTGATCCTGAGAAATGTTCTTGTAGCACCACGATATATGCGATATATATCAGAGTTTGATATCAGCATTACGTCGTGGGCTGGTATGGTCATTATTTCCATACCTTCCTTCGGGAAGAGGCTTATATGCAAACAGATAAGAGTTCAATAGTTAATTAGGATCAAAAAGTATACGCTCGCGAACTGTTAAGTAACGAACGAATTTCATTCCACGAACGCTGCGATTATGGAATGAGCTCTCGGCTGGAAATTGTCACCGGACTATAGTATGGGACCCTTCAAAGGAGTGAACAAGTTTCTAAAAAGCCAGCAACATGCATATAATTCTTCGGATTTTGCAAAAGTTACTGTGAACGGTTTACCATCATGCGAACCGTAAAATTGCCAGTATCGTGATAAGAAAAAAGACACGTTCCCGGTAGACTGTTATATTCTGTTATAACAAATTAAGAAAACTATTCCAAACAGTATAGTGTTCCCACGGCAAGCAAGCAACTACGGATAAAATCACTGTTTACACCATCATTATCAACTGCAATCTTTTCGGAATGTTCTAGAGCTGTTACAGTAACATTTCATATAAGGGATTAGTATGTTTCTTTATCGTTTACTAAAATTGGTTTTTAATTTACTTTAGGAGCCATATAAGTTAATTTGGATCAGATGAAAGAGAAGTCTTTCCTATTTTCCGACTTCCAAGGGTTTTAAAAACGAGAGAGTCTTTTACCGCCGAGTAGTTGTGCTTACGGTACTGTGATCTGGTTCGAGGAGTATGGTGGACATTATATATTGGCATATGAAGCGTGCCAATGCAGTTCTCAAAAAGCACAACCTATTATGGTTAACTTCGAAACTGTAGCATTGAGATTTATTAACTTTTTTTTCGAACTGACTACGCTTTTGGCCTTACAGCTTCACCGGACTGTTAAACGCTGTTAAGCGCTCAGCCGAGTTTTGGCAACCAAAACTCAAAACAATGAAATAAATGAAGTCTTTGCAAGGTTTGACTGTTGAAGCATCATCGCTACATTTATTTTTAGCGCCGACTAGTTGTGCTCACGATACTGTGATCTGGTTCGAGGAGTATGGTGGACATTATATATTGGTATATGAAGCGTGTCAATGCAGTTCTCAAAAAGCACAAACTATTGTGGAAGTTTGAAACCGTAGTCTTATTCAGATTTATTTACATATTTTTCGAACTGATTACGCTTTTGACTTGACAAGCACTTACAGCTTCACCGGACTACAAAGACGAGCGCTTAAGGCGCTCAGACGAGTTTTGGCAACCAGCTAAAGGTGCACAGCTCTCCTCGGGTTGGGCTGTTGTCTTGGTTACAAGAATTGCCGACAGAAGTGAAAACTCAAAACAGTAAAATAACCGTGTTCCCTTTTGAATTTGGAAATTAATTATATTGTGAATTACAATATTTAAATTTTATAATTTGTATATTAACATTATTAACATTATTCTGGTTTTCACATCTATTGGCATTTGAAACAATACCAGTAATAGTTTCAGCGTGGCTCTACGACCATAAAAATGTTCTCTTTTGAATTTGGAAGTTAATTATATTGTAAATTACAATATTAAAATTTTATTATTTGTATATTAATATTATTAAAATTAGTCTGGTTTTCACATCTATTGGCATTTGAAACAATAATGATATACATTTTTTTATAGTTTATGAACTTATCAAGAACATGATAGGCTGCACAATCGAAATACAAAATATCAATATTAGATGTACACAGGCCCCTATACTACGCGTCGCTAGGCTAACGCAAGCTACGCAAGCACAATACGCTCGGTTACGTTTTACTAGCATATGTCATGGCATGACGTGAAATCATATATTACACTAATCACGTATAGGGTCGATGCAGTCAGGAAAGGCAATAAACACTTCGTAGATACTGTCACTATTTATTTGGCCAGAGCTTCGCCTTACAATACTTGGTACATATTAAGAATTATTATTTGTATATTAATATTATTAAAATTAGTCTGGTTTTCACATCTATTGGCATTTGAAACAATAATGATATACATTTTTTTATAGTTTATGAACTTATCAAGAACATGATAGGCTGCACAATCTCGATACAAAATATCAATATTAGATGTACACAGGCCACTATACTACGTGTCGCTAGACTGACGCCAGCCGCGCAAACGCAACACGCTCGGTCACGCTTTACTAGCATGTTATGACACGAAATCATAGCTTTATCTCCTGCCAAAAGTACCGCTGATCGCGTCTAAAGAAGTTTTCACTTCAAAAACATTGAACATTTTTGGGGTAAAAATCTCCACATATAAAGTGAGATAGAAAATAGTACATAAATCTTCGAAAAGATTGACATAAATTAGAGACTGACATTCAGTCGTTCAGTTACAATTTTCATGTCTCATCAGGTATAATTTTCTTTGTTAGTACCTTCGATCAACAGTTATTGCTGATCGAAGGTTAGTACAAAAGAAGTTAGTATATATGAAAAAGTATATGGTATATCGTTTTAAGACACTTCGTTGATATAGAAATGTGACGATAAATTATTAATTCAGCTTGCAATGATACGGAATAATTACCGTTTTGTTTTAAATACAAAGAAATTATTCACGACTCTATATAGGTATGGGAATATAGCGAAGAAACAAACGAGCGTTAACGATGCGAACACTCAGTTATTATTGAGACGCGTCGCGCTACAGTCGCGCGATCAATCACTCGTAATGTCGGCCACACTCCAAACGAGTCTGAAGTAAGTGTGACAGCGAAAGTTTTGTACGACATTGATCTAGGCCGTTCAGTCGATATTTGTTGTGTTTACAAATCATCACCGCGATACGAAATGACGTAGTTTTAGCGAATTTGCGATGGTGTAAATTCTGAAATGTGTTTTATTTTTAGTGGCCGAAATACGTGTAAGAGAAATTTTGATTACTGCGCTTTAAATTGGAATTGCAAATGAAAAAGAATATATTCTCATCATTTTTAATTACTTATCGATACATAGAAATAGTCGTGTATAAAAATTGCAATCTCTAGATATATTTGAAACATGAATCAAAGTTTACTTTTTAGGTAAAATAGATTTTTTTGCAGACGTAAGGATTATATTTATATAGCTTACAATATATTTGTAAGTATTATAACACAAATAGAAATATATATTATCTTCTACATTTAATCATGAATTCCACGGCCTTAAGCTTTTTAAATATATTTTTAAAACGTGTATATAACATTTCTAAGCATGTATTGTTTGTTCGGGTTGATTTCAAAAATAGCTGAACGTATTTTGATGAAACTTTTACAGACTTATGGACAACTTCTTTAAGATTTATGTAAACTACATATCATTATAAATAATAATGTTACAAATAAAAGACAATCCACAATCAAACAAGATAAAAAACGTAAAATTCTCATGAAACTATAAAACTACTATTTACGCGAACAAAGTGGCAGACTTTAACTAGTGGTGGTATAAAACAATTCTGTGATTAAATACGGAGTATAGTTTTTATAGCAAAATTTAAGGGACCAACATTTTTTAAATTAGAACGAGTTTTCAGCCTCATTTTTCTTTATTTCCTGTTTGATGTAAAAACCTCTTTCGTCAACAGGTATTGTTTTTCTTTTACAAATCATGTAACCAGTTTCAAAATTGGATAACGATTGATAAAATAAGTGTGTTTAGTAGCAGACCAAAATTTCCTAAAGGCGCTGTAATGAACAATAATAATATATAGTTGGTTGTTTACAACCTCAGGTGTCTTTAAGGTGTCGGCAAGTCATATATAATTAGAGCCTTTTGTAAACTGATAACAACAACAATAATAAATAACGTTTGTGATAATGCTTATTGTAAATATTTACTTGTGTCTAAAATATGATAGTTTTTCTTCGTAACGTAGGTCTGTAGCGTTATAAAGACTGTATCTATAGGTTTTGAAGTAAAATTACCAAATCAAAGTAATTTCTACGTTGTGGAAAGTTTTATATTATTGCAATCGACGTTATAAAGAGTTTTTAATTAATTTTGATTTTTATACATTGGTAATTTATTGAAAATAGTGGTTGTGTAGGGGTCAAAATTATATTGACCCATAATGAGCGGTAGAAACTTTTTTAACACGTTGTCTGGATATTTATATCTGTTTGAGTTTTATCAAATATTGTAGACATAAAGAGCGTGAAATATGACGAATAAGGAGAGTTTTTAGCGGGTACTTCGAATGTCATGTAGTGGCTTTTATATTTTATTCAGGGTCTTGTGTTATTTCATTTGGTATTTTGTGATATTGGTGAAGTTTTACGTAATATATAGTTCGGTTATTGTACTGGAATGAAGCGGATGGAAAATAATAGCACGGAAAATGGAATATGACTTTCCACAAAACTCCCCAGAAAGTTTTAACAAGAGGGCGATATCATCTTGTTAGAACATTGAAATGTTCACAAAAAAACTTGTAAACTTGTAATATCTAACTAGTCGACCATGGCAGTAATCTACTAGAAGATTAGTTGCCAAAAATAAAATTAAATTAAAAATAACAAACATAATACTTGTATATTCAATTAAATAAAAGCTGTAACTCATCGTTGTATGTAAAAAAAAAGACAAATTCCAATCTTTTTATTGGTAAAGATATATGTAAATATAGAAACTCCTAATATTCAGCTTCTTATGGACATACATTAAATTGTCAAGAATGTATTGGGAGGACAGATTCAAGATACCGTATTCCTTGAACTTGGTCTTTAAGGATTCGCGTGGTCCCATATTGTAAATTGCTCGAACTGCCCGTTTTTGTAATAAAAATATGGTGTCTACCTCAGCTGCTGTCCCCCACAACAGAGCAGTGATATGTGTTCAAACAAAGAGATAGACAGACATTTCTAAAAATGATTTAAATGTATTTTATTACTTATTTAAAAAAAAAATGTAAAAAGTACAAACATGTTACATTTAAATTCCCATTATATGTATAGATATAGTATACCGCTTACCGACATAGCCTTATTTGACCACGAAAATGAATTGAACCGCCAAACATCTGGCCTGAGTAAATTCAATCCTTAAGCCGCGGCGAGTAATAACTCTTTATAACAACTTAATTATTTGATTTACAAGGTTGAATGAGAATATATTCACATTTATTTCCCTGTAAAATATATTTATTAACACGCCTGCTGTATCGTCAGTTCCGAGTATAATTTTCTAGTCCGAGGTTGAAATGGCCTCATACCTATTTGATTTTCATTCGTTATTAAGTCGTTTTTATACTGGTTATAGCATTTCACCACAATCTGTATATGTATCACAATGTAGATCCAAGTGAAGTTTCTGGAAGGCACTTGTTGCTCATGGATTTTCAACTTTAGGGTGGTAGCTAGTAAGGCGAATATTATAAAAAGCCGTACCACAATGTTATGGTTCCATCAGGATGATCTCCTTTACCAAAAGTTCCAACTAGTTCCTGCATTTGAACCTATATCGATCAACACGGTGTTTGTACACCCTGTCAATGAACTGTCATCGCTGCGGCCGTTACAATCAATTAGCAATTTACAAAAAATCGAGGCGGTCATAAAGACTGCCGGCAGGCAGAAGTGAAAACTCAATACAATAAAATAATTGTGTTCTGTTTTGAATTATTTAATTAATCGTGAATTATTTAAATTTCATAATTCATAAATTAACATATCATATAGTATTAATATAAAGAACATTCGTCTGGTTTTCACATCAGTTGGCACTTCGAATACTAATTGTATACATTCTTATACAGTTAATTAACTAATTTAATATATGACAGGCTGCACCATTTCTATATTAGATATACACAAGCCTTTATACCACGCAAGCAGCGCAAACGCAATACGATCGGTCACGGTTACTAGCATGTCATGACGCGAAATTATAAATTTATCTCCTGCCAAAAATACTGCTCAATGTACTTAGAGAATTTTCACTTTAATAATTTCTTAGAAAAATTATTAACATACATGAGGCCAGTTCGACCTACTGAAGCAGTAAAAGTGTTGAATTACTATAACGCACGGTTATAACCGTGTTAAGATGGCTAATTATATTAAGCTTTATTCGTATCCGGCTTTAAACTGCCTCTTCGACTAGAACTGGTCTAATTATATTACTACTTTTCGCTTTACAAACAGTTCGAAATAAAAAAAATAGCGCGTGGTTTCCCTCCGCGCGGAAGAAGTGAAACTTCGTAATGTGTAAATGAAAATAGGAAGGGGTAGAAATAGATTATTAGTAAAATCATATTGTTTCTTTAAGACAAACTTTATTAACATTGCTTACAATTGATCGCATCTTTTAATCCAAATATATAACATTTAAAATGGGATTATTATAACTAAAGTAAGATACGAAATGTTTGTGTTCTATTTTTTCAATATTTCTTGCAAAAACTGTATCAAGGAATATTGGACGCTACTCATTGCTAACGCTTGCGCTGGCCTATAACAGGTATACTACGCGCATGCGTTCTACAGCCACGTATTCACCCTCGTTCTGTCACTTTCTATTCTCCCTTAGCGTTATACGTTTAACGCAACCTTATTGGAAGTCGCATTAGAAGTTTCACTTCAAAAATTGGTTGTCTGTAAAGTCGGTTTACGAACAATTATTTTACGTGATAACGACTCCGACGCATCGGCCGATGGACGAGAGATAGATACGTCAGAAAACGAACGCTTAGGCCAATCGTGTCTCTCTATTGCTTGCTCCGCACTCTTGCTTGCACGCTCGGCTCAAGCGGAACGTGACAATGAGGCATGCCTGCATCCCTGCTGAATAACGAACGAGGCAATGGCGATAGCGGGGTGGTAGGGTTTTACAGCCTGACTGGGTCGCAACCACCATGTATATGGCGAAAAAGCCCGTCATAGTGATTCGCTTTTGCGGGTCGCGTTTCGGGATCAGCCTGTGCATATCCAGCTTTTCGCAGGCCGGCATGACAGCGGCGACCGGCGATGCATAATATGTACTCGTTGGTCGCCATTGTTTTTGGATCGTACTATGCTTACCATCAGGCATAGTGCAGTCACTTTGCCGTGCTACTATAAAAAAAATAAATGCTTTTTCGTGCGAGCAACTGGTATTCATCGATCTATAAGGCGTTATTACATCAAAAAGTATATAATAAAATTGCATTAACGAACATTCGTAATATGATACAGTAACAATTGTAAACACGTCAGGATTTGAAAATCATGTCGTGAACAACTTCTTGGCGCGATGCGGTTTATAATAATTATTTGTCCTCGTTTTTACTATTATGACCAACTAATACTCGTAATTTCCTCTGTGTCACTTAGTATTTCAACAATATATTTTATGTATAGAGTATAAAGCATTATCACCACCCCGCTTGTCCCTTTTCTTCACGGGAAATAAACATACATCACTAAACGCATACATCATATTTTCTTAAAACTTTGACAATTTTCTAATAAATAGAAAGTTGTAAGATCCTTATCTAGATAAAGATAAGGCCTGTAACAAAAAAATATATAAATCTATCCAGTAGTTTGCAAAGATGCGCGGCGCGTATAACGAAACCTCTATCAATATATTTATACAAATGTTTAAATTATAACATAGATTAATTAATGTTATACAGAATCGTAACACGATTAAAAATTGACTAATGCCCGGTTTCTGAGATACTCGGCTAAACTACCAATAGTTATTGACTGAACAAAGTTATCCAAAGTTATCTGTCAATTGGCCCGTTGAGTTTTACTGACATTTATCGTAAATCAAATCAAATCAAATCAAATCAAAAATACTTTATTCAGATTAGGCCGTAATAAGGTACTTATGAACGTCAAAGACTACTACCGGTTCGGAAAACGACCTAGTCATCGAGAAGAACCGGCAAGAAACTCGATCGGGTACATTTTTTAAACATAATAATGTATGTGGGTATGATTGTGTGTTCAGAAACGTAATTTGACAATTTATCGCACCGATAACGCTATTGAAGAGATAAACTACAATTACAGTACCTCAGAAACCGGGCATAGGAGAAATAGTCTAAATTTAAAATTAACTAACGAAACGGAGGGACAATAAGCCAGTTCAATACATAAATAAATTAGATATTTTTAAGTATTCAAGTAGAAAGAGACATGCATTAAGTGCTTAGTGCAATCTATAGCTTTGTAAAACCGACCTAAATCCTGAATCCTAAATACAGTCCTGAGGATGATCAGAATAGAAGGAATAAGTTATAACGGTTATGTGAATGTTTTAACACTGCCGACTGCAATACAGCACGAGCTCTGTTTTTTACAGCAGAAACTAGTTCACACTCGTTATTATACATTGCGTCTCCCCATTGTTCTAATAATTCTATTTGCCGGAGTTATCTGTTTATTTTAGGTTTATCTGATATCAAAATGCTAATTACAATTTACCAAGAATATGTACGGAAGAGTTATATACTCTGAATTTAATTAAAATACTTTATGAAATAGTGTAATATAGTAGAAAGAGACAGCAGATTGTTTGACCTTCTATTCAGATGTAACTTTGTTTTTTTTTAAATAATTTATATTTCGTTTTCGGTTCTAATATCTAACCTTCTGAATTAATTTTATTACGTTAATTACCCGAGTACAGAGTTTCAAATTGTCTTAACATTATTTTTAAACAACTAAAACACGACTGTGGCTTTTATATTTATAAACCTGGAGTTTTGATTTAAATAGCTATATGTTATACTAGCTTATAATTACTTTGAGCTAACGTTGACTTTAATTCGCGACTTCGTTTGCTTATAAGGTGAAAATATTTTTAAATAATACGTATGTTAATCACGATTTTGAAACATTCTTCATTATTACTCCGATCCTATTGGTCTTAACATGATGATATAGCCTTCCTCGATAAATGGCCTATCTAACACTGAATGAATTTTTCAGATCGGACCAGTAATTCCTGAAATTGGCGCGTTCAAGCAAACAAACTCTTCAACTTTATAATATTAGTATAGATATTTTGAACTTGTAATATAAATTTCAATCAACAATTATCGATACTAATCGATGTTAATTATAATATGTAATGTGAAGAAAGGGATAAATCAACACTGACGCCAAAAATTCTCGGAAAAGTATTACGGACTGCTTCTATATGTATTACCATGATTTTACAGATATTTTAGACTCGATAAATGGATCTAATCAATAAATAAACAAGTAATACTACTATATATCGAGTCTAATAGAAAATACACTCTATTTGACCTATGTCTGCCATTAAAGAATATAGAGAGATCAAAGACGCAGTAATCTTGCGCACTGCGAAACAAGTATTTATAGAACAAACCAAATTTACTCTTTCTTATCAGAGTAAATTTGTTTTATAATTACATTTTATGACTCATTCCAACTAAGTTATAGCATACAAAGTCATATGCTTCTTGAGAAAATAAATAGACTCCATCAAGTGCGAAAGAATGTAAAGTACTAAAGATTTCTAACCCCTGTGCCCTCAGAGATGATTAGGTCGAGTTTTCTAGTAATGCAAATTGCTACATATTTTTTTAGTTTAATTTTTGACTACCAATCTTCTAGTACGATATTACAATTTTCTTGGGATCGTTTCAATCTTCTAACAAAATGGTGGCCCTTTTGTTAGAACTTTTCAGGGAGTTTTTGTGCATATTAGAATCCACGCTCCATGATATTATTTCTCATCCCCTTCACTTGCGAACACTAACCAAACTATATTACGTAAAACACCACCAATAATACAAAATATAGAATCAAATAAGACAAGATTATGAATAAAATAAATCCACTACATGAAATTCCAAGATCCCGTCAAAAACTCCAATGTGTATATTTAAGAACAGGCTTACAAAAAATTGTAACTTATAAAGCTGTGCATTTAAAACCTTTTGATATACTGATTTTATGACGTACTTCTTTATGAGATATTTATGATACAGAATTATATAAAATTGTTAACGTGACAATACACTATACTCCTGACAAATAAGTTTTAAAAAATCGTAAAATTATTATAAACGAAAGAGTTTAATTCAAAAAGTATTGAACGGCTTTGATGAAAGCTTTGAATAAATACAGATTTTTTTTAAAGTGAAAACTTCTTAAGTTTCGCTTCATCGTTTGAGCACCGCGTTCATCGCTTTACTTTCGAATCCTTACAAATGATACAGATTTTTCGGTGAAGGAATCCATCGTTATAAAACCATTGCACCGTGGTAGGGCCTTTCTAAGCCTGCTTGTTTTGCTACCACCCTCAATTTGAAAGTCTTTCGAAAGTTCTCATGTTCAAAAATTGACGGGAAGATTAAGTTCTGCTGCGTTCGCAGTTCGAAAGATTCGCCAGCTAACAGATATTGCCACTGCTAAGTTAGTCTACTTTGTTTACTTCCATAGCTTAATGTCTTATGGTATTTTGTTGTGGAGGACAGCAGCTGAGATGGACACTATATTCCTATTACAAAAACGGACAGTTCGAGCAATTTATAATATGAGGCCTCGCGAATCATTAAAGACTAAGTTTCAGGAATTCCGTATCTTAACTCTGCCCTCCCAATATATTCTTGATAACTTAATGTATGTCCGCAAAAACTTAGATATGTTGGACCTAGTAAGAGACCAACATAATTTAAATACTAGAAACAGCAACAAATTGGTCATTCCATGCTGTATATAATAATGCTAGGTTTTATAAATAAGTTCGTCACATTACCGATTTGCCCGATAGTGAGTTCAAGAACCATGTCAAGCGGGTTTTAATGTCTAAAAGCTATTTTTTAATAGGGTGGATTAATATCTGAACGATTGTGACCTCTGGAATTGACGCTCCTCTCTGTGCATTTCATCCGTTCACGCAATTCCTTTAAAAAGGGATACAAAGTTTAGGCTTCACGTATTTAATATATATATATGATGATGATACTTTGGTTATGGAGTGAAGTGGATGGAAAATAATACCACGTAATATCGATTTGACTTGCCACAAATATTCCTTGGAAAGTTTTTTTTTTTGTCATAGCTGGGAAACGAACATGTGGGTTCACCTGATGTTATGTGATCACCAACGTCCATAGACACTCACAACACCAGTGGAGTTGAAAGTGCGTTGCCAGCCTGTGTTTGGACGAAGGGGAGGGAGGGAGCGGGAGAGGAGAGTGGTGGGAATGTAGGCCTCCGGCGCTCTCACTGACCGAACTGGACCACTTTATATAACATCAGGTAAAATTGTGGTCAAACGCTAAAATGTATAAGGAATAAAAAATATCTTTACTTATATTGTTTGATTTATATGCAAACTAAATCGATTATCGATATACGGTGTTCTTATAAAATATTTATTTATCATGAGATGAAGACAATATCATTCTTCTATGTATATATATTAGGTATTAAGTTTTGCATTGAGTTATCAATGATAATCGGTTTAATATGGTGTAAATTAAATGATAACAGAAGTTAAGTTAAGTTTTTATTGTGGTAGAGCCACGCTGAAACTATTACTGGTTTCAGCATGAATGGGTCGGCTCGTCCGGGGTAGTACCACCCTTTCATAGAAAACCGACGTGAAGTAACAGTGCTTCCATTGTTGCGTTTCGTTACGTCAGTGAAAGCGCCGGAGGCCCACCTCCCCTCCCCTCTTCTCCTCTCCCTCTCCCTCCCCTAATCCCTAATCCCTTTCCCCTTAAAGGGTGGCAACGCACTTGCGACTCCTCTGGTGTTGTTAGTGTCCATGGACGGTGGTGATCACTTAACAACGGGTGACCCACCAGTTCGTTTGCCACTTATAACATAAAAAAAAGTTCCAGGGCTCAAGGTAATAAGTGTAGGTGCATTGGCATTCGAACTCGTGTTGAAGTTAAAATAATTGTTACAAATATTATTAAAATAATTACAATTTCGATGAGTTGGGTGTGTTTAGGGATGCAGTATAAAACGTGTTATTGACTGTAGACATGCATAACAAATTAGATTCACAATAAAACGAAACAAGATGAGTAAATAAGGTAGATTTTGATGTATTGATTGTTAGTTTACTATCAAATCATTATCGAAAACCATTCCAGCTACTGCAAAAATCTTTAGTACCACATATGGAGTTCTAAATCAACTAAAACAACAGAATCTGATGTAGGCTTATCGTTAACAATACTGGTACCTAATTGATAAGGTAACGCGCTTGCTCGGTGATTGTAATTTCAAACAATTATTCGTTTTTACCACCGATTCTTTTGCGAACAAAACCGCAATTGTTATTTTTTGATTGTTTAACAATTCCCATATTTTTGGTAGTTAGTTTGAACTATTCGACCGCCTTAGAAGAAACGTCTATAATGACCATATATAGACCAACCATAATTTTAATAACCAATAGTTATAATGCGATCAAATGTAGTATATAATTTTAATGAATTATTCAAGACTTAATTCAGAACACATATCCGTTTTTACTTAATTGTTAATTGCAAATAATTCCGAATTTAAATATAGAATTCCTGTTGTTCTTTAAATGCCTCATTTTTATAGATAATTTTCGAGGTATTAGGGTTATTATTATTTTTGTTGATTAAATTCCCATTTAGTTTGATTTCTTTCTATCAATTCTTAGATCAGCGATCCCTGAAGTGGATTCTGTAAAGGAGTTACATTTATCACGTGTGAAATCAAATGATTATTTGGCTTTTATAAAATAAAAATGTACACATGACCCTGTCGTATATATTGTTCTAGTGGGCGCCCAGAGGTCGACTTTCGACCATAGTTCATTTATTTTTTTAAGTTTGAATTTTATTAGGGTTAATATCATTGTTGAATGTAGAACGAAAAAGGGTAATTAGAACGTACGAGTAAAATAATACAGTCGAGCATAGCAACCTCTTTTGCAACCTTTTTTGAAGTTTTTTATTGACGGATGTCAAATTGTCTTTTTTATTTACATGTGTGTATATATTGTGTAAAATTGAAGCATTAGTGTGAGTAATGCATATTTTAATTAATTTAATGTAATTTTTATATAAAATAAATAGCTTTCTGCACTTCTCCTCCATATAAACTTTAACTATGCCAAATTTCACGTTCATCCGTTCGCGCAATTCCGTTAAAAAGGGATACGAAGTTTAGGCTTCACGTATTAATATATAGATTACGGGCTTGTGTTATGGAAATTAAATAGTTGATACCAGATATAAATAGATAGTTAATATCCCCAGCCAGAACTGATAATTATGCTAATCACACAAAAAAACCATTAAAAAAATAGTCTCGGTGGTCGAGTGGTTTCACCGATGGAATAGTAATCTAAAGTCCGCAGATTTGAAATTCCAGCAGATACCAACGATTTTTCAATATTCACGTATACTATCAGCTGACAGTGGAGAAAAACATCGCGAGGAAACTTGAACCTGAGAAATGTTCTTTAATATCAACGTATGTAGGACGATATGGAACTGTGGATTATTCGGAATTTGAAGTAGCCATTACGTGGTGGACTGGCGTGATGATTACGCCTCATATCTTCATTCGGAAAGAGGTTTGTGGCCTTGCAGTGAGTCTCTTAGAGATTGATAATGATGATGATACAAAAACCACTTATGATAGACTTCTTATTAAAGCTGCTACTTTATTTCAAATTGAACTATATTTTATTTGTATCTATCATTCAATAAAATATAACATAAGTTTCTTTTAGTTCAAAAAATTAACTAATATCTAACATAGGCACCCTAACTCAGAAGTAATTCAATAATAAATGTAACACAGGTCTCAAATTTGGTATTGGTTTTATTGTGATAACTAGATGATTAAAAAAATACGCAGTAAGCTTGGAAATATAGCTGTAACTAATAGTTTCGTCAAACAAAAAATCGTCAGATGATAACCGAATTCGGGTTTTAAAATCCATTAAAAATTGTATCGAATTTGAATGTCACAATTACGTTCTAAATTATTGTCTTACTTGACGACTAGGGCATGAAATAAGGGTCATCACAAAGCAAATTACAATGAAATTACTGAACTATAAAAAAAATAAAGGGAAAGTATTAGCAGGACACTGTTTTTTTTATTACTTATTATGAGAGTTATGTAAACAGGTACTGCTCCCACTAAAATATTCTAGCAAAAAGTAAGCGAGATAGACATACTAAGACGTTTACATAGCAGTTATACTTTTGTTGACAATTAGTCACCCACGGCTCCGAACGCATTTATAACTCAGCAATGCTTTTAAATCAGCTAAGGCTTGTCAGGCCAATAGCGTAGTCAGTTCGTAAAAAAAAAGAATCAATTGAAGGTCAATAAAATTTCAAGACTATGCTTTAGATTATCCGAAATGCACTTAAAAAAATCTTTTAGGCACTAGTCTGTCGTACATGTCACCACACATTTCGTATTTCTGTAGGTCGAGGAGCTAAAAATAAGGTAATTCTCGGAAACACTTGGCACTTGCAGCCACATTATGATAATTATTTATATGAAGTTATTAATACTTATCTCGTGAGATAGCAGTGATGAAAAATGTAATATCGCTAGTATAAAATTATATTAAAATAGCTGTAGTTTTTACACCCAGTTCACACTCCTCAAGACTTATGGGCAGCGATGCCTGTAAGAGTTTGTTGCTTTGAGATAGCAATAGTAAGTCTAAGGGGTACTAATTCAAATTCACACGTTTCATCAACATCATTAGCCTGTAAGAGACCTACTGCAGTACCACAGGCCTCTTCCCGAAGGAATGTATGGTCATAATCACCACGCCAGCCCACAACGTATTCGTGATTTCAAACTCTGAGAACATTTATGTACGCGTATGCTTGCAATAATACATTTATTTATATGACAATGTGATACATTATATATGCACTCTTATATCGTTTTTAGCTACACTAATCTTATAAAGAGGTAATAAATACCCTTCTTTACCCTCCACCTACACAGATGAAGTAGTTGCTATATTAGAAGCTATCAAATATGTACATAAATAAGATCAAACTATCATATTGACAGATTCGCTAAGTTGCTAACACTATTCAGCATAGCCCGATTTTTTCTAAAGCAAAGTGCCCAGTTATTATAAACATTACATTTCATTTGTATCAATGTAATTGTTTAGGAATTTATGTAGATGTGACATGAATTCGAGGACATAGTGATATGTAGGGTAATGAAGCTGTTGATCTTCTTGCTAAAGAAGCTATTCAGACTGGATATTCTGATCACTATAAAATCTATGTTCAAGATTTTCCTTCCCAAACAAGACTAATTTGTTTCTATCATGGAACTCAAACTGGAATGTAATCAACCCAATTAAAGGCAAATCTTATTATTCAGGATAACATTCCTCGTAAGCCATGGCTTTATAAATTTTGTGATTGTTGCAAGTATGCTGCATCTACTATCGGTAGACTGAGGATCTATCTATAGACGTGTACTCTCCAGTACTTCTTGCAAGGCTCGGAATCAGAGACAAATCAATATTTGAATGTGGGTTGGATGAAGGCATTTTAGAGCACAATTTTTTCAGTTGCTCCAATTTAGTATTGTATTGTATGATATGTTACCTAACAGTATACTACGTCCGTCTGAATTTTAATAACAAAGACACAAAGTTGTGTATTTTCTCCTTTTGTCAATACTCTAGCTAATTAGCAATGTTTTAACAAAATTAAACTTTACCATAACACAATAACTAACAGTAATTATTATGTAAACATATAGTTATTTAAGGCGTGATGTCTGTAAGTGTTCTGTTTGTCTTTGTGTATCTCAGTGGCCTAATCTAGAAGTACAAAATTATATATTAAATTAATAATAGTTTAAAAAAACAAAAAAAAACACGCTTTTATAAAAATCCAACTAAAAACAGAAAATCAGTATTTTTATCATTTTTTGTCACTTTTTACAAAAATATACATTTATTTCTAATTTACACTATTATTAATCGAAATTTATTAAATTTTATTTTCTGTTCTTAGTTGGATTTTTTATGGAAGCGTGTTTTTTTTAGTTGTTTTACACTATTTTTCATTTTTTAGTTAAATTATTTGAACTTTTTTTTTTTTTTTTTCTGATTATTGCATTGTCATCGACCTTTGGCAGGTGTGCAAAGTTTGAATTAAATCTGATCGTTCAAAGTAGGACAAAATCGAGCTCAAAGGGGTCGGCTACAAACATACATACATACAGGTGAAGCTAATAAAAGCGTGATAAAATTGGAAATAAAATTGGAACCGGTAATAACCGATTTTGTCGCAGACGAAGTTGCGTTGGTCAACTACTAAAAATATAAAACTAATTTGTTACAAATCTGACTTCTTAGTACTAAGATCAGCGGTTACAAACAGTTCTAGAACTTTCTAATAATACTATACATTTCAAAAGAATAAGGAAGAAATAATTATAATATATCTTTTTGATACTATAATAAATTTATACATGGAGTCTAATTGCAATCATTATTCCCGAAGCGGGGAAGGATATCGGCGTACGCGGTTTCCAATTCGACACGCAAAGTGTAATCGCACACTTTCCACACACACGTATTTGTGATGCGTAGTTTCACCTTGAGATTATGAGCATGTGTCGGTGTCCAGGAGCTACATGAAACGATTCCATTGCCCCCGTTCCACCGTACGATTTGATGTTGTGACGGTTTCCAATCTTATGAGGATAATATTTCCATGATTCGTATGATTTGCTTCCCCATTTATATCTTTCATCGTTAAGGCAGCGTTAAGAAACGTTTTCGTTCGACGGTTTTTTCTCTGTTTTACTTTGCAAATCCGACTACCACAAAACAGTCTTTTCGTTTTTCGAGTTAATATATAGCCTATGACACTTACAAATAACGTGGCTTTCTACTGGTAAAAGAATTTGATTCAAAATCGGTTGAGTAGATCCAGATATTACCCACTACAACGTAACAAACTCACAATTTTTACCTCTTTATTATTATATATTATAATATTAGTATTAGTAAGTATAGATAGCTGAGCCCACGACTCCGTCCACGTGGAACCTAGCGTAAAAAAAATTAGTAAAATCATCTGTATCTATTGAGTCAAAAACTTATCTACTTTTCTCTCGTACCTAAGTCGCATCGTCATTAAAATTACAATAACTTTTGATAAAGTTAACCGATTTTATTGAAACCAAGACTAAATTTTTGGTGAGATTTTATCGTGAACGCAGTATTTTAGCAGTGATACGTGTTCAAACAAATAGATAGTCAGATAGATAGACAGACAGACATTTCTAAAAATGACTGAAATGTATTTCATTACTTATACCAAGATTTTTTTTTTCACAAAAAACTTAAAAGTATAGGCACGTTAGATTTGCATTCTTGTTATACGTATAGATTAAGTAGTGTAATTCAGTCTCGACGTCTGTGTTACCGTCATCCTATAACTTGATAGTGTTCAAAAGAGGCGTTAATAGGCATCTAGCTGACAAGCGCAATCAATCGTTTGCCTCACCTTCAATTAACGTAAGGCAAAATCTAGATCTATTAAATCTAGATCTAATAAAACAATATCAACTAAGTTCAAGAGTATTGTAACAAAGAGTGGACCTTAAATGAGATGGTCAGGATATATTTGTATCACATCTAAATTGGAATGCTCTATATGGGAAAAATCATAGAAGTTATTATGCCTTAAGCATGAACAAGGCAACAGATTGGATCGTTGCGTTAACTACTTTGTATATTTCGAGCTCATCCGCAGCTCATTCGCAAGGCTTGTGAATCTATAAAGGCCCTTACAGCCAACAGACTGTCGTTAAAAAAATGCGACTGTCATTTTTTCACTGACACACCTAGAAGCAGTTGCGAGATTTTTTTTTCTCTGTGGAAGCTGACGAATATATCACTATACCTAACTTAAAATTAGTACAAGGTTAATAGAAGTTAAGTATAGTAGTAAAAGACAAAATTAAAGTAACGAAAAAAGGATAAAAGAATTTTGACAAGAACACTTTGTTGTCATCAACTTGTTGTTCAAATAAAGAAGATACACAATCAAAATTAATTATTGCTGATAAGAAATATCTCATTATGCTACTTCAATACCTGCATAGCATTAGGCTTTGACCACTTGTCGCGCTAAAATTAAAGTAAAAAATTATTGCGATGAGCGCGCAAAATAAACCCTCCCAGCAGCTAAACCCTTTTCAAGTATGTAAAAACTGTTCGAACGCAAACATTCTTTCGAGGCGATACTTGCAGGTATGGTTATAACAATAGGTATACGTTTGTGTAATTGAAACGTACTGTTGTCATCAATAATTTTCATCACTCGGATAACGCATTATGAAATATTATAACCTTTACTATCATAACAGCCACGCGATCATAAACATAAAATTGTATTTATTAAATCTTCCATACATATGTATTAACAATGCAGTTACTTTACGAATGAAATACGTAAAAACTACTACACATGTCGGCATAGGGCTATGATAATTCGATGCGGAATTTTTCATGGTATTCGATGGTTTTAGACTACTTATTTTTTGGGCTTCAATAACCGTTTGCCAATTCTTTTATAATCAATGGATCAGTTGCATCTAGGTAATATTAATATTAAATTATACTACTATTCGCATTTTAAATGCCACCAATCATTAGGCATTTCAATTAGATGATTTATAGGAAATATTGAAATCGCATGGTAATTATTAATAGATTTAAAAAAATTATAAAGGGATTATTATTTTGAAAGTACATGATCTACTTTTATGACTATCTGGAGCAATCTGTATACTTATGACACGGTTTAGTAAATAATATAGAGATATTGCTTCGCCATTTCACTCGCATTTAATTCTTTTCGCTATCAAGGCGCGAGATTCCACGTCGTTCATCATTCATACTGCTACTTCTTTCTTGGTTGGCGTATTTTCTGACCTATCATAATTATCATCAAGCCTGTTAAAGACCACTGCAGGATCTTAGGCCTCTTTCCAAAGGAAGGGTACGTATTGGCGATTTCAAACACCGAGAAATCCACTATTCCATGTTTTTCTCAGGTTAAGGTTGTTATCGATGTTTTCCTTTACCCTCAGCCAATAGTGTTACCTAATTAAATTAGTGGATGTACGCGAATTCAAAAAAATTCCTTGGTACATACCAGGGTTCGGACCTGCCGACATCAGATTGATATTCCAACGGTCAAACTGCTCGCATTACCACAACTTTTTTGATATTTTAAGTGCTTTCTAATCTATATATATGGTAATTGCTTCATTCCTAGGGGTCGTAGCCCGATTTTACGTAACCTTCCTCAATAAATCCTATTTAATATTTTGACCGAGTTAGTTTATGAGAATGGATGAATGCTTATTAACATTTTACGCAAAAACTGTTAAATCAGAACTTGTTATCCATTTTTTGCCCGATGTGCGCACAATGGTCGAAGTCTATCATTTTTTTTATATAAAACTAAATTAACCAGCCACGCGTTGCTGCGGCTAAGTTATTATTTATTTATATGTTCATTTAAAATGATGATAAAGTATTTGGTACTATGGGGTAATGAGCCTGCTTAAAAACTTGATATAGTAAAAGCGTAAAAACTTGATACAGTAAAAGCGAGGTTACGTAGTAAATATATTAACAGAACACGTGCACCATAAAATAAACTGGAGTTGAAAAAAAAAAATGTGGCGCCATCTATTCAAGGTATCTATAACAGTAGGTCATGGAGTGTTCTATCAATAAACTAATTTAAAGCGTCATCTGTTCGAGACGAAACTTACAATTAATTACAATAATCAACATTGACAATTGACAATGTAAATGATCCTATCTGGCAAGTTGAACCAAATTATACATAAATGCCAACTTTCATGAGGATCGGTTGAGTAGTTCCGGCGTTCATCGTGGACAAACATCACGGCACTGCATTTTTATATATTTAAGACAGATAGATTTAATATTGTACAATAACATCGAATTTCGATGTTTTCATTTTCCATACACATCACGATGGGACTGTGATTTTAAAGCTTTGGATTTTTTTCAACATAATGCATCTTTGTTTGAAGATAAAACTGGTGTTCCCTTTTTCCTCAATTTTGTCGTTTTCGCACAAATATATTCGGAATTAGCATTATAATAGGAGAGAGAGGTGATCGAAATTTAATACAAGTCCCTCCCCTTTCCCTTTACGTGTTGCAAGTCAAAGAGTCTCGATAACTTCAAAGTCCGGTCAATACGCTGCAGTTAAAGATCACATGCTTTACAGAATTATCAAGCGATTTAATAGCAGATTCCTTCTCCATCAAGCCCAAACGATCGAAGAGACATATACCACCAGACTAGGCCCCCTCGGCAGCAGCTCAAGCCTAGGTCCGTTCCCTCGGCGTGGAGCCCTTGAGTACGCTGCTCGCGCAATACAGTGACACAAAATCTTACATCACTGCGACAACACATATATCACCTCCACACACACTCGCGAATTGCATGTATCAGGCAACAGCCAAAGCCGAGGTGTGCCGCGCACCCTTGAGCTAGTTGTCAAAATAAAATCGGCTGAGTGCCTTAAGCGTTCGCCTTAGTAGTCCGGCTAAAGCTGTTAAAACCTTGCTGGGTCAATCGAAAACAAAAAAGAGATACATTTGGTGTTATTTGGCCAGTATTTTTTCAACACGGAACTAAGCGTCGAGTGTAACATTGAATAAAATGCGTTATTCGAACAAAACGTGACTTGTAACGAGCGAACGAAGCGATGTGTTCATTAAAAACCGCGAAGGTCACCCGACCCCGCTATTATACGATACTCAGCAATGTATATGTAACACTTGTATCTGAATTGTATGACAGTGGTTCCCACGTTACACCTTCATTTACCTATTGTGTGAAATACTGCATATGTATTCTATCACATAAAAACCAGTCTATAGGTATAGGTATAATTCATTTTAATTTTTATTTACAAACATACAATTATTTTTTATTTTATGTTTATATAACTTAATAAAAAAAAGTGGCGGTTTAACTGAGTAGCCATGATGAAAGCTTATGTAGGTGGTAGAGCAACGCTTACTAGTTTCAGCATGAATGGGTCGGCTCGTCCGGGGTAGTACCAACCTCTCATAGAAAACCGACGTGAAGTAACAGTGCTTGTATTGTTGCGTTTCGTTCGGTCAGTGAGAGCGCTGAGGCTTCCCTTTCCCACCTCCCCGTCCCCTCTCTCGCCTTCCCCCAAGAGGGGCCAAACACAGGCTGGCAACGCACTCGCGACTCTCCCGATGTTGCAAGTGTCTATGGATAGTGGTGATCACTTAACATCAGTTGACCCGCCTGTTCGTTTGCGTCCTTTTTTTATGTCATAGGTTGCAAATGAACAGGTGTGTCACCTGACGTTAAGTGATCACCACCGTCCATGGACACTGACAACACCAGAGGAGTCGCAAATGCGTTGCCACCTTTTGGGGGGAAGGGTTAGGGGAGGGAGTGGGAAAGGAGAGAGGAGAGGGGAGGGAAGTTGGGCCTCCGGCGCTCTCACTGACCGAACGAAACGCAACAATGCAAGCACTGTTACTTCACGTCGGTTTTCTGAGAAAGGGTGGTACTACCCCGGGCTAGCCGACCCATTCATGCTGAAATGAGTAATAGCTTCAGCGTGACTCTACCACCCCGAGGTGTGCCGCGCACCCTTGAGCTAGTTGTCAAA
>MU160931.1:32399-57136 GCA_015888305.1 Antheraea pernyi
CCCTTTTTTTTTTTTTTTAACGTGGGGAAATCCCTTATGAATACGCCACCCCCCCGGGGAGAGGGTGGGTTATGTCCGAAGGAGGCCATCGCTCGCCAAGCCTGTTCGCTGCCGAGCATGGCCGAAACCACGCTCGGCAGCGATAAGTCCGTTCCCACGGCCGCCGCCAGGATGCGGCGCTGCTCCCCCCACGCAGCACACTCAGACAGCGTGTGCTGCGCGGTATCTTCCTCAGCGCCGCACTCCCTGCGTGCGATCCGGTGCAGGTACCACCCGAAACAACCGTGTCCGGTGAGTACCTGCACCAGTCGGAACGTCAGGGAGCCCCACTCCCTGGCAGTCCACTCCCGCAGGACAACTTCTTCTTTACACGCCTGACTTGAGGAGTATGCTAGTCAATGCGTGACGGAGCGTTGCGAAAACGTTTACATGTTTCACATCTGTCTGTCCTGTGACGGCTCAATTTTTTGTGTTTTATATTTTGCAACCAGTCTTCTAATAGATAATTACTGATATTATTATTATTTTTGAGTAAGTAATAATATTACAAGTGTCTTGTGATAATTTCAATGTTTTAACAAGATTGTGGCCCCCTTGGGATTTTTCATTTTTCATTTATTACTCCCCAACCAATTCACTTGTACACAATAAGCAAACTATATTACGTCGGCTCGGCTCGTCCGGGGTAGTACCATCCTCTCATAGAAAACCGACGTGAAGTAACAGTGCTTGTATTGTTGCGTTTCGTTCGGTCAGTGAGAGCGCTGAGGCTTCCCTTTCCCACCTCCCCGTCCCCTCTCTCGCCTTCCCCCAAGAGGGGCCAAACACAGGCTGGCAACGCACTCGCGACTCTCCCGATGTTGCAAGTGTCTATGGATAGTGGTGATCACTTAACATCAGTTGACCCGCCTGTTCGTTTGCGTCCTTTTTTTATGTCATAGGTTGCAAATGAACAGGTGTGTCACCTGACGTTAAGTGATCACCACCGTCCATGGACACTGACAACACCAGAGGAGTCGCAAATGCGTTGCCACCTTTTGGGGGGAAGGGTTAGGGGAGGGAGTGGGAAAGGAGAGAGGAGAGGGGAGGGAAGTTGGGCCTCCGGCGCTCTCACTGACCGAACGAAACGCAACAACTGGCGGCGGCCGTGGGAGCGGACTTATCGCTGCCGAGCGTGGTTTCGGCCATGCTCAGCAGCGAACAGGCTTGGCGAGCGATGGCCTCCTTCTGCGAGGAGGTCATCTCGCAGAAGGAGGAGGCGGAGAGGGCCCGCGAGGCAGACCCTCAAAGTGGCCGTCTCCGCCAAAGGAGGACAGGCAGGAGGAGAAGGCGCTTCGCCCAACTCCTCCTGCCACCGTAGCCGGACCTGAGGGGATGGGCCGGGGGGCCCATCTCCTCATTGCACGGGTCCGGCGGACGAGGGGGGGCAGCCGGTGTGTACCCGGTCTGTCCCTCTATAGGTAGGAGCCCGGCGGTCACCTTCCGCCGGGCGGACCGTGGGGGCGGCTCTACAAGGTTGATTAGCTCGAACGATCCCTTGCCGCCCCCACAAAACGGTCTGTCGGTACACCGTGGGGTTTTAGTCCGTGCGACTCGGACATAACCCACCCTCTCCCCCGGGAGGGTGGCGTATCCATAAAAAAAAAAGGTATAATTATTTCCAACTCAGTTAGCCACTGCCTGCCGAGTAACGTGGTTGTACCTTTCATTTATCGAGGAACGCTATTGGCTAAATATCATCACGCCGAAACCAATAGGAGCTGAGCACCAATGAATAATGTTAATGTTTTTTCGTCCTTATGACAGCTACCGCTGCGTCAGCCCAAAGTAAATATTGCACGCGTACGAAGTTGCGGGCAGAAGCCACTTATGAAATAGTGCGTTTTATATTTCGTATAATACATGATTAAGTGTATGAGTTTCTTCACAACTAGCTGTGCCCGCGACTCTGTCCGCTTGGAACGTAATGTAACTAAACAGTGACTACGAAAATCATCTGAATACATTAAGTCCATTTACTTATCTACTTTTCTCTCATACTCCAGCCGCGTATTCATTAAAATTATAATAATCTATACGTTGAGTTTGAGTATAGAGTTTGTGACGTTGTAAGGGGTAATCTCAGGAACTACTCGTCCGATTTGGAAAATTCTTTCAGTGTTATATAGCTCATTTATCAGGGAAGGTTATAGGCTATATATCATCACGCTAAGACACATAGGCGCGGAGCAGCAATGAAGAATGTTGCAAAATCGGGGCATTTTTTTCCTTTTCAGAGCTTCCGCTGCGTCTTAGCGCAAAATAATCATTCCACGCTTACGTATTACCACCCAACGAAGTGGGCACGGGTCGGCTAGTTTTTAATAAAGTGAAGCGATTTTAATACAACCAAGACTAAATGTCACTCGAGGACATGCTTTATGATTTTCTTGATGAGGTTTTGTCGAGAACTTTAGCAGTGATTCGTGTTAAAACATACAGACATTTCTAAAATTGATTGATATGTATTTGATTACTTATTATATCACAAAAATCTAAAAAGTACAGACAAGTTAGATTTATTTTCTTTTTATATGTATAGAAGTATTGCAATGTGACCGCTGTATTCCTGATAATATAGTACAGCGATTCGCAATCCTTTTTACTCGGCAATGCACTAACATACTCTTTACATACATGCAAAATTTTTGATAGCAAAAGTGAGGGAGGTATTTATTAGATTATACAATACATTAATCATAACCTTAATTTATTGGACGTATTTTTATTGTGCAAGAACATTTGTAGGTGGTAGAGACACGCTGAAACTATTACTGGTTTCGGCATAAATGGGTCGCCCGGGGTAGTACCATCCTCTCATAGAAACACCTACGAGAAGTAACAGTGATTGCATTGTTGCGTTTCGTTCAGTAAGTGAGAGAATCGGAGGCCCACCTTCCCTAGCCCCCTTCCCTCCCCCTCTCTCCCAAACACAGGCTGGCAACGCATTTGCGACTCCCCTGGTGTTACAATTGTCTATGGACTAAGGTGATCACTTAACATCAGGTGAACCACCTGCTCGTTTGCCTGATATAAAAAAGGTACAAACATAAGGTACTAAGAACTCAAAATTAGTGTACGATGATAAGAATATCGTATTTGTAAATACCGCAATACACTTGACAGAGGCTTGCGACGTACCAATGTTCCGCAACACAATAGTTAGGAACCGCTGGTTATATTAATATTATAAAGAGGTAAAGTTTGTAAGTTTGAATATTCGGGGTAATCTCAGGCACTACTGATCCGATTTTAATAATTCTTGCATTGTTAGAAAGGTGTATTTAGTTAAATATATATTTTCAATAATTAATCACAATAAATATAATTGAAATCGGCAAAAATTCTGTAATATGACGTGCGCTTCTAGAATGCTTTGAAATAAAAGAATCAAATCAAATCAAATAAATCAAATAGCCAAAATACTCACTACTTTCAACTTTACAAAAAAGTCCTCAACACCATATATCTAAATTTAATATCTCAGCAAAAAATATGGTCTTTATGTCAAAAATAAAATCAATTTTCAAGATTAATCACAATAACCGATGTGGCGCAGGCGAAGTTGCGCGAGTCAGCTAGTAGTAGATAAAAGGCATAATGCAGTCGAAAAAGATATAAAAATTAGAAAAAAAAAATTATATGGTCATATTTCGTCCACTGGATCAGCACTAGTATACGTATATATAAATAGGCAGTGGGGAAACGGTCAAGAACATATTATCCCTCCTCGGTTTCTTAGCCGATTTTCTTCATTTTTTCCATTTTGTAGCTATTTAAGAGTTTTAGTGTTATTGATAAAAAAATTGCAAAATGTTTTTTTCTCTATAGTCGAAGTTCGACCACTGGACGAGCATTTGTTGAAATAAATCAACACTGGCATTTTATAGACTCAAACTTTAAGTCGCTACTTATAAGTATGTATTAATATGTTACTTGCGAATATAAAAACACGTTCCACAACAAAAAAAACTAACAAAGTTTTGCGAATTCATTCCCATCGCCCTTCAAAACAGTTCGGGAATCCGGACAAACGAGTCATGACCGCAAACTCGAAACTGTGGTTACCTAACTTACACGTTCAGTTAACAAACATTGTAATTTATGTATAAAACAAAGTCGGTTTACTTACATCATTTAAAACTCACGAACGGTTGAAACGATGTTTATGATTTTTGATTTGTTGGATTTATATGCGACCCGAATAATAGAATAATTATAAAAATATGGGGAAAATTTAGAAGGAAAATAACAATGACAATAATATTATAGTGGACGCTACTTTGCACTTCCGCCTGGAATTGATTGAATACTATTACGTCTAACTGCAACAAAAAATGAATCAATATATCATTTTATTATCATCATATATCATTATATAATTAATTTTCCCATATATTTGTAAAACTATAATAATATATGAAAACTAGCTGACCCGCTCAAATTCGTTTGCGTGAAATCAGTTACCTAACGGCTTCAATTGTATTTCCAAACTCGAAGAATCCTAAAAAGCCAAGAACCTGATTACAGTAACTCCCACTGTTTCCAATTGTGAAACCAAACAATTCAGGGACACACTCAAACAAATACCTAGTTGGTTTAGTGAATGACTAACACGTGTGGAAGAAATTTCGATGAAACGAACGTAGCGCCATCTGTCATTCAGCAACATCAATAATTTCGTTTTGTTTGAAATACAAACGACCGTTGAATCGTTGAATCATCATACAAAAATACTAAAATCGCGAATAAAAACTGAGAGGGTGGGGTTACGAAGGTGAAAATTTGATGTTACATGTATGTTTTGATGGCAAATAAAAAAAAAGTGCGTGCGTACAACGTACACATGTCAGAAGTGAAACTTCTTTGGCGAACTAATTTATAAGTCTTGTTTATATTTATACAAACAAGTAAAAATAATAAAAAGATTTTTTATTTATTTAATCTGCGTTTATTGCAAATGACGTCACTTCCGTTGCATACCTGCGTGACGTTACATCTGTACAAAAAATTACCCTCATGCGCCTAAAGAAGTATCACATCAAAAAGAAAAATAGACAAAAAACATGAAAAAATAAATTCTGGATAGCGACACCCTAATTATCTAGAGGTGTAACATATACTTTACGAATTACAACGAGCTAAACAGCCTCAGAATCAATAAACGTTGTGTTATTTGTATATCAGCTGAAGTAAATTCAGTTTTTTTTACTAAGACAAAATCAATACTCACTGAATTGAGTTCTATAAATGTACAAAAATCTAAATAATGTAACATGAAGAATAATAAATAATAGTTTAAAAAAACTAAAAAAACACGCTTTCATAAAAAATCCATCTAAAAAACAGAAAATAATACTTTATATATTATATTATAAAAATACTGATATCTGGAGGTTATTATCATTTTTTTTGTCACTTTTTACAAAAATATACATTTATTTGTAATTTACACTATTCTTAATCCAAATTTATTAAATTTTATTTTCATTTTTTAGTTACATTTTTTTAACTTTTTTTTTCGGATTATTGCATTGTCATCGACCTTTGACAGGTGTGCAAAGTTTGAATTAAATCTGATCGTTCAAAGTAGGACAAAATCGAGCTCAAAGGGGTCGGTTACATACATACATACAGGTGAAGCTAATAAAAGGGTGATAATCCGTTCTCGAGATATAATCTATGAAATCATAAAGGAAGGCACCTTTGATTGTGTTAACTAACCGAGCCAATCTGGGTTGGAACTCTATAATAATATTATAAAGCTTAGGAGATTGCTTTTCCGTTTTTTGATTCATTCATTGGGTTAGCACGTATCACAAATAAATCAAAGAGGAGGTAGTCGTAACGACCGCCGACAGAAATGAAAGCGCAAAACAATGGAATAGTTGTTCCTTTTGAATTTTTAAATCAATTATAGGCCGAAATATTCAAATTTCATAATTTGTTAACTGACACTGTTAAGATAAATAATATGATTTTCACATCTATTTGCTCTCAGAGCAATAATTATTTACATTTTTATACAGTTTATTAACCACTCAAAAATATGATAGGCACAAGATCAATATAAAATATCAATATTACATGTACGCGTCGCTAGTTTGACGCAAGCGCAATAAGTCATTAGCATGTCGAGGTTAACGGTGACGCGAGCCCATATGAAATAAATTTATTCTATTTAAATCGCACAGCGCGGCTGTAGAAATTTTCTTTCCAAAATTAGTAAGTGCAAGCATACAGAGATACGACATACTATTTATTTCTTCTAATTTGATTACCTTCATTCTGCATTTACACATATAATTGATGATGGTTTGAGCTAGAAAACAATGTTTTAATTTACTCTAAATAATATAAATTCACTTAATGTCCAGTTTTGTAGGTAGAGCCACGCTGAAGCTATTACTGGTTTCAGCATGAATGGGTCGGCTCGCCCGGGGTAGTACCACCCTCTCACAGGAACACCGACGTGAAGTAACAGCGCTTCCATTGTTGCGTTTCGTTCGGTCAGTGAGAGCGCCGGAGGCCCACCTCTTCTCCCCTACTCCCTCCACTTACTCCCCCTTCTCCTTAAACACAGGCTGGCAATGCAGATGCGACTCCCCAGGTGTTGCTAGTATCTATGGACGGCGGTAATCACTTAACATCAGGTGACAAGCGTTTTCGTTTGCATTCTATGATATAAAAAAATAATAATAGTGAGTGAGACGGTCCGGAAAACTCCAAAAATATTGACAGATTGACGTTTAGTTGCCAGTTATTTACATGGTCGCAACAGACAGGCGACAGCCACCCTAATATCGGCCAAGTGCGTCTCGTACGAACGTACGAACTTGGTCATGACCTAGACCTCGTGATGGAGAGATGTTTATCTAAAGCTTGTAAAAATATGACGCCCTTTTTTTTTAACGTGGGGAAATCCCTTATGGATACGCCATCCTCCCGGGGGAGAGGGTGGGTTATGTCCGAGTCGCACGGAATAAAACCCCACGGTGTACCGACAGACCGTTTTGTAGGGGCGGCAAGGGATCGTTCAAGCTAATCAACCTTGTAGAGCCGCCCCCACGATCCGCCCGGTGGAAAGTGGCCACCGGGCTCCTACCTATAGAGGGACAGACCGGGTACACACCGGCTGCCCCTCCAAATTACAAAAGTACATATTTGTTTATTTGCACATTACAATCACACTTTGACTAAAACTGTTCAACCGATGTTGATGAAATACATATTACGACTTCAAAGGATATAAAATTAAATTAAAAGTCGGTATACATTCTACATTTAATAATTTTATTTAGCTGCTTGAGTACTTAAATTACGAATTCAACTTTACGTTTCTATTCTTAAGGCAATTTCTTAACTTTTTTTTATTAAGAAATCGATTATAATATTATCAGCATATCGATCTATTGAGATAGACCTTGAAAGTGTGACGACACAAGTCTAATAGTTTTGTGATGCCCATAGTGCTCACAACGGTGGATCCGCGCTTGGTAGCAGGTCCCGTTAATATCAAGTGCCTCACCCCCGTCAACGTTTGGCGCCCCGTAGAACAGTCGGACACTTGACTATAACAATTTACGGGGCACGTCGATATAACTCTCAGATAGTAGAATATTTTCCGAGTATTTCGTACTTCTTCTTACTCATATCCCACCTAAGTAGGGTCGTCACAACACGTGTTCGTTTTCCACTTTCCCCTATCAGATCTCATCTCAGTATTCACACCTTTTATACACATACTTTTTTCGGTCTTCCTTTACTCCTATATCGATTTACCTTCATAGTCAAAACATTTTTAGTTACGCAACTTTTATCTGTTCTCATAATTTGCCCGTACCTTGCTAATCTATTGCTCCTCAACTTCTCTGTTACCTATTAGTAACTTTCGAACTATTTTCGAACTTTCTGTGATATATACACATTCTTAATTTTATCCTTTCAAATTACATCACGCATACATCTTAACATTCGCATCTCTGCCACATGTAATTTTTTTCATCCGTCTCTTTCGTAGCCCATCATTCGGATCCATATAATACGACTGGTACTATAAAAATATTTTCAAGCTATCTTGATACTTATTGTTGCATATTGGCCAAATTAAATCATATCCTCAATATTACTACTTTATATTATACTATATTACTGAAAATTCAATTCAGTAATTTTTGAGTTTACAAGTACACACATAAATGCAACTTCACAAACTTTCTCATTTATAGTAGGGGAAAAATTAGGTTTCATTTTTTTGGTCCATTCGCCCAAGCGAAGCCCGAGCAGGCAGCTAAATTTCAAATTGGGGTGCGGGTCAAATTTTTGTGCCAAGTTTACATTTCTCATAATATGTTACACACCAGTTTGATTTTACCATAATACGGAATTCGCTTGTTTTGGAGGAGTTGAAAATAAATATGACTGTATACGTTATACGAGATAAATTGCTTAAACGCACTATACGCCCACACACAAACATTAACTAGAAGAACAGCAAGTTACAGCTTCATAAACTCGATAATGTTCGTACGAATCGTTTAATTGTATATTAATTTCGTTACTATAGCTATAAAATACATTGTATAGGAATTTCTGCACTTTCAACTGTATATTTACATAAATACTAGATGCCCTCCCCGTTTCGTACGATTTTACTAAGGAAGACAATGAGGCCAATACTTCCCGTAACAGCATGGCTATATTATGAATTGCAGTAGCAAATTAATGTCAATCTATCGATTCTGTAGATATTATGGAAAATCTTTCCACTATTTTCTATCTCATTCAATCAACCACTTTCTTATATAATGATTTTATAATCCAAACTTTTAACTTGTCCGTGCAATTTCTCAAACATATTCTACCATACAAACATTGTTCTGGCAATTTTACATAAACAACAAATAAAGTGTGTGTGTACCTACTTATATACACGCGTTAGAAGTTATACTTCTTTGCTGTAACAAGATAAAAATCTTTTCAAAAATTGTATCTTTCGTCTTATTCTACGTTTGTAGAAAAAACGACACTAACAATAGAAAAAGTTGACTATAGCTAACTTCACGGTGTTGGTTTTTCGTGACGGTGTGCGCGCGTATCGTAATAAATTCAGGGTGTCGGTTTTTCGTGACGGTGTGCGCGCGCATCGTAAAACTTTACTCTCATCATATTTCCCTAACGCGCCAAATATTTATAACTTTAAAAATATATTAGTTTAATAGATGTAACCGTTTTGAAATGATGTGCTCACATATATTCGGCTATCAAATTTTATTTATACGTATATACTTATAGATTAGGTCCTTACCTAAGAAATCACCGTTTTATTTTGAAAAACTGAAATATTTTTTGCTTAACTTAGTGCTTGGCGACATATTTTGAACTTGATAGTTAGCCAGGTGGACTTAGAAAAAGCCATAACACCACGCAAATTCAAATAGTAAGAGATTGCCTTAGAGAAAGTAAGAAGTAATCGGAAACAGCATTGATTTATAAATGGCTTACCTAAAGTTGAAAAGCAGATGAAGATTGTATCGATGGAGTAGAGCGAAACACGAATAGCTGGTATTTCAAAGGCTATATGAACCTAGTCGTCTCGTCACAAATACTCTAGAATTAAAACATATGACTGTAGGTATCGAGATTGAGGTTCTGAGAAATATCACAAGCATAATAATTGTGTATAACGTTGCGTCTAACAGTATATATAATGACAGCTTAGATACAATTACAGACAGTTACAGACGTAAGGTAATATTACGAAGAGCGACGCGACGCGACGGGGCACAAACTATAAGCTGAACGCTATAGAAATATGTAAATCTTTTAAAAGCACTGAAATTACAAATATGTAGAAGAGCGATATAGAAGGCATCTTTTCCTTTATAGTATACTAGCTTCTGCCCTCGACTTCGTCCGCGTAGAATAGTTACTTTAGGCTAACGCTAACTAATGAAGATCTTGAAACATTCTTCATATATCATCATCTTATTTATATATATAAATTAGCTATCATACACTGAAAGAATTCTTCAAATCGGACCAGTAGTCCCTGAGATTAGCGCGTTCAAGCAAACAAACTCTTCAACTTCATAATATTATTAGTATAGATGAAAGAATAATTGAATTGCTAGATGGATAATTATATATACGGTTAATTCGCGAAAAGAGCAATTCCTCTATTGCATTTAGTGGTACAACAAAATAATCCCAAAGAGGGTTGATGTCAGGCCCCGGGGCCGATCGTAAAAATTAAGCCAACTCATACACCATAACATGACAAACATGTTGTACCAACTCTCAGATGGGTTAAAGGTAAGAAGAAAAAGAAGAAGATGAGAGAATAATTTCTCCAAACCTACTCTTTTAGTGAAATCAATTAATTTAAATGCAGTTACATATAAATTTGGTCCATAGTTGAGGATTGTAAAGGATTTTAGAAAATAAAGATATTTATATTTTGTATTTGTACTTAATGCTAATCGTTTCTACCAAATTAGGTATTTACAAGAATTCATATAGTTTACTAATCAATGAATGTATATGAAGACATAATAAATCACGGCATCTTTGAACTTTTTGTTTTGTTATTTAATAGTTTCTCTTAATTTGGGCATAACAGTCGAGTTCAAGGCCGGTTGGACGTCGCTAAACGTTTTGCAAGCGATTTCATCGTGGAATAGCAAAATAGTAAAAATAAATGTATATTAAAGACACGATATATAAAACGGCTAGTTCATATATGAATCAAAAATTAAACAATCGATAAAGAAAACCTACATTTTAGAGAAATCCAACTAAACAAATCAGAATCGTCAGAAACAGTTATTGGGTTTTTTTTTTCTAAGTACATCTGGCTGTCTACCACCCTCAGTATAAAAATTTGCCGTCAAGCACCTTTGGTGTGCTCTAACAGCTGCACTTTAGAGTCAGTCTGCTCTAGGCTTAGCGTGTTTACCATCTTAGGACCACGTCGCGTCGTCATTGAAAAATCAGACGACATTTTAATAATACGTTGAAACCTATAAAGTATAAAAGAAGAGAAATATACACCAAATTAATGAAATATTAAAATCTATGTTTCAAGAAAACATTTCAGCGCCACTGTCTTATAACTTGGATATGTTCAACCGTAAATACGACGTAATTACGCCTATATGACAGACGTTACCATGCTGTGTGGCAATAAGTCGGTCACCTGTTATGCACGAACGACATACGGTTGGAATTCCTACTAGTTAACTTCTAAATATGCCGATGTAACAACTCAAAATGAATCTAGATCTCCAATACCAATACTTCATATTTCCTTCTACCTACTTACTGTATATTTTGTCTAATCTATACGTAATATATTATTTAAAATATAGAAAATGTCTCCCAAAAAGATAAATGAATTTGAAATTGAAATACAATAATAATGTATTTATTATAAAAGAACGGACTACTGCGGACATCCGCCATTTGTGATAAGTAAAGTCAGATAGCTATATCATTGCACATCCTCTAACGATGCACTCTGAACTATAGAATATTAGAGTGCATTTGTTTTTGCTTGCTAAAGATAAATAATGGAAGCGATCTTTAATCTTAAATCAACATTTTTTATGAATTTTAAACCCATAATATTTGAATGTTAAAAGAACATACATTTTAATACATCAACTAGGAGTAGAGATCAATTAATGTTAAATAATGAACCAGCTTGATACCAATATTCCAATACAATACTGATTAAGTCATTTTATAAGCCAAACAAATAGAAAGAGAACTTTTATGACAAACTGAACGAAAACCCGATAATATATTTTTTGTTACTCCGTTACTCCAAAGGTAAATCCAATAAACCATTAAACATGAGGGTACTAAATACAATAAAATTACCCAAATATTTTCTATCTTCGACGTTAGTTGTTAATATGTTTTAACAGTTCATTTGGGTAATTTTATTGTATTTAGTACCCTCATGTTTAATGGTTTATTGGATTTACCTTTGGAGTAACGGAGTAACAAAAAATATATTATCGGGTTTTCGTTCAGTTTAGTTTAAAATAAGTGATAGTATATTTAATTATGTGAGGTAGAGATCCAGTAAACTAAATGACTGAAAATAATGGTTGATTCCATCGTTCGATTTAATTAGATTTGAAAATCTCGCAGCAATGTTTTTCAATGCAAAGTATACTTACCGTCCTCGTCAATCTTAATGACCGGTCTGAATATAATCAAGTCAAGTTTATTTCAGCGCCACTGTCTTATAACTTGGATATGTTCAACCGTAAATACGACGTAATTACGCCTATATGACAGACGTTACCATGCTGTGTGGCAATAAGTCGGTCACCTGTTATGCACGAACGACATACGGTTGGAATTCCTACTAGTTAACTTCTAAATATGCCGATGTAACAACTCAAAATGAATCTAGATCTCCAATACCAATACTTCATATTTCCTTCTACCTACTTACTGTATATTTTGTCTAATCTATACGTAATATATTATTTAAAATATAGAAAATGTCTCCCAAAAAGATAAATGAATTTGAAATTGAAATACAATAATAATGTATTTATTATAAAAGAACGGACTACTGCGGACATCCGCCATTTGTGATAAGTAAAGTCAGATAGCTATATCATTGCACATCCTCTAACGATGCACTCTGAACTATAGAATATTAGAGTGCATTTGTTTTTGCTTGCTAAAGATAAATAATGGAAGCGATCTTTAATCTTAAATCAACATTTTTTATGAATTTTAAACCCATAATATTTGAATGTTAAAAGAACATACATTTTAATACATCAACTAGGAGTAGAGATCAATTAATGTTAAATAATGAACCAGCTTGATACCAATATTCCAATACAATACTGATTAAGTCATTTTATAAGCCAAACAAATAGAAAGAGAACTTTTATGACAAAGAAACTATAACATAAATATTATATTTAGAAAATTCATTCGGAATAGTTGTATTTTTATATGTTGATGTCACAATTTAAGAAAACACATCTGATACGTAATTATTTTCTGTTTACAGAGACAAAATCCGCAACTCCGTTGAAATCCCTATAGTGACACGATGCTGCTTCTGCTTTCCACTACGGAGGGGGCTTATCGCTTTTGCTTATTTTAACTTGGTAAGCGGCTGAAATAAATGTTCTTACGTTTCCTCTTTCTTCTCAAAATACTTTTTCTACGTTAAATATTGTTAAGAAGTTCTTTGAAGTAACGCAAATCATCGTAACCATATCAAAATCGAAAATACTGAATACAGTTAAGTCTCTAAAGAGGCGATAATGAATGTTAAAACACTACCATTTGTTCGAAAAACATTCTATTCATTATCAAGAGCAGACAAACTATGATGGTCGAGTGGTTTGACCAGCGCAATGTCAATTTCATGCTTGTGATTTGGGGTCTCGGCATGTACCCACGATTTTTCCTGAATTCGCACACATTTACTAATAAAAATTGTTAATGGTATTGGCTGAAGGTAAAGGAAAACGTTGCGAGGAAGCCTTAACCTGAGAAATGTTCTTTTATAGTAATATGTGCGAAAGTACTATATAGAAATAAACTCTGGATATCTCAGAGTTCGAAAATCGCCAATACAGGTTGTGATAATGTGAAGGAACTTTATCAAATTGAGCCATTTGTTATATATTTTTGAAACAATAAAAGGGCAATTGTCGCTGTTATCATTATGTCAGTTACCAAATAAAGTAATTTCCAGACATTTCCAACATTCACGTAATTACGCACTCTATATAATAATCTTTTAACAGAAAAACTTACTTGATGTGGTGCTTAAGCTGATTGACCGGCAAATCGGTTATTTACTTTGGGACTTTACTTCAGAAACTAATACTATTTTATGTAACAAACTTTTATAGTTCCTACTGAGTCTAAAACGTGTTTATAAAATAAAAATTATGTTTCCAAAATCTAACGTATCCTAACGTTCTGAGAACGTACATTAGATTATAAAGGAATTATTGGGAGCTCAGAGTTAACATAAAAAAAATCTGAAACATTAGTAATTAACGAAGTCCTTTTTCTAGTTTCTACTTTATCCTTAGCGTCTGTCCGTGACATCGTCCGTTTCGAATAATTACTAACGCTAAATAGTTGGGCATTTTTGTAGGTGGCAGAGCCACGCTGAAACTATTACTGGTTTCAGTATGAATGGGTCGGCTCGCCCGGGAAAGTACCACCCTCTCATAGAAAACTGACGTGAAGCAACAGCGCTTGCATTGTTGCGTTTCGTTATGTCAGTGAGAGCGCCGGAGGCCCATCTCTCCTCTCCTCTCCTCCTTCCTCCCTTTCCCCCAACCACAGGCTGGCAATGAACTTTCGACTCCCCTGGTGTTGTTAGTGTCTATGGACGGTGGTGATCACTTAATATCAGGTGACCCACCTGATCGTTTGCCTGCTATGACATAAATAAAACACGCAGCAGAAGCTCTTAAAAGGAAACAAAAAACGAATTTGGAACATTCTTCATTGGTGCTCTGCTCCTATTGGTCTTAGCGTAATCATATATAGACTATAGCTTGCCTCGATAAATGAGTTATCTAAGACAAAGAATTTCCAATAGGAACAGTAGTTCCTGAGATTAGCGCGTTCAAGCAAACAAACTCTTCAGCTTTATAATATTACTATAGATTTATGTACTAAATACAATGCTTAAATTGAAAATCTGTCGCTACGTGTATTTTATTTCTAAGTTCTTTAAATCTGTAATGTCAATATCATCATGGTTTGACATCAGATAGTCTATTATCATTTCTGAATGTTATCAGTTGTATAAAAAAAAGAACCCTTGATGTTACTTCAAAATTAAAATATTAAAACTCGTTAAATCATCATGTAACATGTAATTACAAGCCAATGTCGAATTAAATTAAGATTGAAGCCTCTGTGGCTCTATCACATCAAAACTGTTAATGTACGTCCAGAGTGGACGCTAAAATCGAGCGTCGAGCGTGGCGGGCCGTGCGGCGTTCGTTTCAAACATATGCAAGAACACGTAGGTGTTCTGAGTCGCCGTGAGCGGCGCTCTTGTACGCTGCACGCCCCGGCGAACGAATTCACGCAGGCTCTATGTGTACACTTAAACGTATCGGCATGGGACCTTTTTCAAACTCGCACCTCCCGCCACTAGCTGGCTGCTCACCCACACACCTTAAAAGCCAGCAAAATGGCAACCACCTTGAGGTTCTTTCGAACATTCCTTATGCGTACGCTAGCGTTGTGGAAGAGGTTACCCAGCACTGCTTTTCCTCAAGGCTATATAGGCTGATATAAGGCTCTTCAAGAAGGGCCTGAAATCTCTTCAAGGTTGGCAACACAACAGTAATGCCCTTGGTGTTGCAGTTGTCCATAGGTGACGGTATCCATTTACCATCAGGTGGGCCCTCCACCTGTTTGCAGCTTTTGGCATATAAAAAAACCCTTCGCCATTTTTTAATGAGCAGGAATCTACTAATTATGATATAAAACTATGTTTCCAGGTCATTACGTTGGTGGTCACATCTTTCCTGTCTCTATATATCTCTGTGATAAGGAATTCATCACAGTCGGACCAAGCGGATTTAGCATCGGAATTTGTCCGCCTTATCATCGACACAATAGCATTGATTATTGAGATATCTATGACGATTATGTTCATCATTGCTCTCCATAAGGTATGTTATTTGTCTATCTTCTTCACTATTGTTTGATTATCGAACAAAATCATTGCATATGTGGCGGTTACATGAATACTTCTAGATATAAGTTCTGTAATATTAGATACTTTCCAAATGAAATCAAAAGTTTCTGTTTTGAAAAAGTTTTGTAGTATAATGAAACAAGTGAAGGTTTTTCGATCGTAGGCGTTTAACTGAAAATTTTCGGAAAGTTATTTAATTTAGGGTATTAAAATATAATAAATAATTGAAGGTGGGAATGGTATTAAAAAATCAATAGTAGACTAGATATCCAACTATACATTTTAATTACAATCTGCGTATTAGTGTACGGAATACATAATAAATACACTCATTCAGACGATAAAGGCATGCTAAAAACTGAGCAATATATTTATTGAAATCATTTTGAATTGAGTCATGAGCGCCGTCATTTTGGCCTTTGCTGCTTTGCCGAGCGCCTTTTATTTTAACGATATTCCGTAATGCTCTAATGCGACATGACATAGTTGGGCGAAAAAATGTGAGGCGATTGAAAAAAGTTTCACATTAATTAACAGTCAAATTCCTCCACATACTTGTTTGGCGTGATGTCTACCTTAAGGCATTAAATTTGTAATAGGCCCCAAGTTACCAAATATATTCAGCAGCAGTATAAATTAGTGTAATAAGCTGATTATTCAGAAATAATACATTATAATTAATGGTCTAACTTAAATAACACATTATTCAATATGTGAAGTATTAAAACGGTACAAAAAAACATGAGAAATCTAGTCAAGAAAATTGAGCCGTCACGGGACGCCAGGCAGATGTGAAACACATGTGTAACGTAGTAAACAACACTAAAGATATACGAGCTCAGGGCAGTAAGTTAGGTTACGCACAGTCGCTTGCGCATGGCATGGCGTCGCCACGTGTCGCCACGCCAACAATCAGGTTTATTCTTACCTATAGATGTTTCACATCAAAAATATTAATATTACGCCTATTATTTGAGAAAATATCAAACTACACATTTATTAGACCTGACAAAAACCTCTCACATTAAGGCATGTAGACATGATAGAAATATTTTAGGCTTATCGAAATATGATAATGCTTATGAAAATTGTTCTATGGTTCAAAAGCTTCAACTTCAGCAAAGGAAATGTATGTATAGTTAATAAAAATATATATTTTTTTAATTCCAGAAACACGTGCTACTAATGAAGGTATACCTGTACTTCGAATTAATTTATTCCGTCATCGGTTTCATATACAGCCTCGCTTTCCTCACTAAAGAGACCGCCAGCGAACTCTTTCTCGTTCTCTTCCAACTCAGTAAGTTATTCTATAAATATCACAAAACTTTAAAGAAATAGGATCGATTAAAAAAAATAGATCCTGCGAAAGTAATCACGAACGTCATAGAAATATAATAATTTACAGTGTATTCTGTGGTGAACTTACCGCAGATCAACCGAAAACAAATTCAATTTAACGTATCACTACCTTCTTATATTAGCTGAAAATATGGTTTCGTGAGGATTTGAAAATATGGTTTATTTGATAAATAAAAAAATGTAGTTAGGCTACAATTCACATAAACTAATTAATCACTTACTAATTTTACGTGTACCTCACGTTTCCCGCCCCATCATATCAGCATGGCGCGTTTCGAGTGACGCCATCTTTTTGCTTCATTGAGTCGAATAATACCAGGTAAGTAAATTAATATGCGTTTTATTGTAAGGTGAAATGCTTCTATTAATTTCAAGTGACCTTATTCGAAACTTTACATTTTAAATTCTGTCTGGTACTATTATTCGACTTAATAAAGGTAAAGATGGCGTCGCTCGGATCTCCATTCGATGGATTGGCGCCATTCTATCATGGTTGGGTGAGACATGTGAGATATTTGACCGGAAGTCAATGATATTTACTGTCAAAGGTATACTGACGGGAAACGGAATTGCCTATCTAAATTCATATCTATACTTCTATACTTAATATTATAAAGCTGAAGAGTTTGTTTGCTTGAACTCGCTAATCTCAGGAACTACTCATCCGATTTGAAAATTTATTCAGTGTTAGATAACTCATTTGTCGAGGAAAATTATAGGTTATATATCATCACGCTAAGCGTAATAGGAGCAGAGCACCGATGAAGAACGTTTCAAAATCGTTTTTCTTTTCCTGTTAAGAGCTTTCGCTGCGTGTTAACGTTAGCCCAAAGTTACTATACTCTAGTAATATATTATACTCTACAAAGTTACTCTAGGCAGAAGGTAGTATGATATAACAATGACGTAATTTATTTTTCAGTGCTTCAAATATATTTGGGCATCCTGATATGGAGTTCAATAGTGAAAATGGAACGAGATGGTACGGTGAAGTACACGCGGGACAGTGACGCGGCATAACACAACATTTATATAAAACGTACATATATTTTATAAAGTAAAATGATCTTCCAATTATTTTTATAATAACCACGTGCCTTAGATGCAGGAACGTTAGTGTTAGGAAATATTATTAGGGCATATTTTTAGAAAATTTTAAATGTTGACTATGATAATGGTATGGTACAAATGTATAATGTAATATAATTAATCAAATATATTTTTTATTAAGAATTCATTAATTAAATTATCCCAAAAACGATAGTATATTCTATATAAACCCTTTTGCAATTGACGGCGCCGAAGCGGAAGCATTTAAAATGTTGGTGACAAATGACGGTCACCAACATTTTAAATGGCTCCGCTCCGGGGCCGTCGAGTGCAAAAGGATGAATAAATAATAATTATTTAATTGGGAACATGTGGTTTCTGAATACGTCATATATATATAAATCTTAATGAAATGTCACAGAGATTTTTAAAGACGAATTCGGAATGGCATTTGATTTCTGTTCGTAAATGGTTTCCAAAGGCTAATATCTCTGATTTTAATTATCTCGTATAATATGTCAATGATAGATCTATTTTATATGTATTTTTACTTCATACACTTTTTATTGTAAAAACCCTTTATAAGTAAGCACATTTTCAATACTGTTATCCTAACTAATATTACAAATGTGAATGTGAGTTTGTGTGTTTGTTCGGTACATTCTCACGCCTTGACTACTCAACTGATCGTTAGGAAATTCTTTCTAAACGTTGTCCGGAGTACCAACAAGCACAATGTACCTTTTATTCAATAAATAGTACTGTTTCCAAGATCAAATATTCATTAAAGCGAGCGAGACCGCGAGGAAAAGCTAGCTTAAAGACAAAAGAGGATATTACGGGCAGTTAAAGCAGTATACCTACGAGCAGTGCAGAATAACATGGCGTTATTCTTAAGCGGTTGGTAAATTACTTTAGTAAATAATAACAAACCGGTTGATTATTATATACTGTGGTACGAGTATTATATTATACAATGTCATAGTAATTAATATTAGAGATTTAAATTGATACTTACAGTGATAAAAATGAAGGGAATATTGTAATGACAACCGATGAATTATATAAAAGAATGTATTTTTATACGGAGCATATATAAAGATTAAGTTCTATTTTAATAAGGAATATAAATAGTCAGTAAGAGGAATGTATATTTATTACATTTATATATACATATATGAGTCCGTTACATTTAAAAATAAGTTTACTCCCATTTTAGCCGTTCCTAATATGTAACGTTATTTTTCAAGATCTTTAATACTTGTAAAATATAAAGATTATAAAAAAAATCCTTATGAACGGTAAAATTTGAACTTCGTTCTCGGTGTATAAAAAAATGGAAGCCTTAAAAGAATGAAACGTGTTATATAAAATATTTACTGTCATAGTAATTAATATTAGAGATTTAAATTGATACTTATAGTGATAAAAATGAAGGGAATATTGTAATGACAACCGATGAATTATATAAAAGAATGTATTTTTATACGGAGCATATATAAAGATTAAGTTCTATTTTAATAAGGAATATAAATAGTCAGTAAGAAGAATGTATATTTACATTTATAACATTTATATAGACATATATGTGTCCGATACATTTCAAACTAAGCTAACTCCCATTTAGCCGTTCCTAATATATAAAGTTATTTTTCAAGATCTTCAGTACTTGTAAAATATGAAAATCATAAAGAAAATCTTTATGAACGGCTAGATTTGAACTTCGTTCTCGGTTTATAAAAAAAATGGAGCCTTAAAAGAATTAAACTTGTTATATGTATTATTTACATTGGATTTAACTCAATTTGAAATGACCACTCGTACCGAATAAGGCTTAAGTAGGGTTGGCATATGTTTTCCTTTTTTACTTTCCCTTTCTCATCTCAGTATTCACACCTTTTATACATCTATCATTTTTCACACCATCCAACCATCATACTTCTTCGGTCTTCTTCTACTTCTATATCCATCTAATTCCATACTTAACTGATTATATGATTCAACCTCTCTCTCATTGGTGCTATTTTCGTTAATGTATTCATCATCCATTCGTGCCACATGTAATCTTCTTTATTCCGTCATTTGCTTAGCACTCAGATCCATATAGCACGACGGGTCTTACCATGATCTTATACTCTTTTTCATACGTATAAGTAAATATATGAAGATATTAAAAATAAACTTGTCTTTTTGTAATGTCGACATAACAGTTTTTCAGTAGAAGGATATGAAAGTATATATGGTACTTGTAACAAAAACATTCTTTTAAATGTTTTATGTCTGTTTCTTTCGGCTAAAGTCAAATTTTGAAGAGATTTTCACCTGCAGACATCTAATATTTTAAGATACTCCTTATAACATCAGTTTAAATTACTATTTAAGTTCCGTTTATTTTAGAAAAAATAGGGTACCACGTTAATGTAATAGCCCGAAACGGCATTCAGCACCACACGCACCCCATGAGCACCTTTATAATGAAATATATATTTTTTGCTAAATTCCAAGCAGAAGACGCCGTAGGTAATGGTTAGTTTTAAATACAATTACACATATATCCTTTATTGTCATCTTATGGAAAAGCGCATAACTAAAATACAAATCTGAGAAAATCGCTCTTCAATCGAAATATTTCTAACTGGTTTTTTGATCAAGTGTAAAAGCTCATAGGTGAACAAATAACACTATTAGATATTCTTTTATATCCTGATTACGAGTATATATTAATGCGCCCTTCTTTCTTTGGACCACTCCAAAGTAAACTGAACGAATTATTTCCATAGTCTTACGTTCGATTGTATGAAAAAGACCAATAAAATCTGTTATGTAATACTTGAAAAGATTGTCTTGGATTTGTGCGGACTATTCCCCATATTGTAGATACCGTAAAAAGATTTGAGGAAGGTGAGAGTTATTTTACGAAAATTAAAAAGTATTGTATACCCCGTTATTTTTCTTTGATATTTTTTGTGATTGTGATGCGATTTTATGTAAAAAAAACTATACCAAATAAAACAATAAGGTCAGTGATAATTTTTGTGTATTATTTTACATAACAAAAAAATATTATTAATACAAAATCTGAATATTCACAAATAACATTTTTATATTGTAATAGAGATTATTTTGATAGGTGTCATTTTGGAAATATTTTAGGAAAATCGTCATACTATAAAGTAAATATAGGTGCGACAACAAATTTATTATACTTACAGAATGACTTACAGTTAATTTATACATAAATTATTATAAAAAGAGTGTTTGTAGCTATGTTTGTTCATGATAAGTTATACTTCTTCGGCGTGAATAATATATAAAACTTTAGGTCGTAGAGAAAAAAAAATCATAGTAGAATATATTTCAATTTCGATTGCTTTCGATTGTTTTAAGCTAAAGCTAAGTTCATGGTGTGTTACATCGACACGCGAGTTCGGTTTCGCGCAGAAAATTCACACTCAATGACAACTCATGACGCGCCAAAAAATATGTTTAAAAAAAGTCGGATTCATGTATCTCTAAAATAAGGATTAATGTGCAGTTTATACATTGGCAGGTGACTAACATTTGTACAAAATGCTCCCTTAAAATTAGTTATGTGATACAGATTACGTGTCTCCCTGACGCTCCAATGAAGCGCACAGACTAAAAACTGTATGATTGTCTATACTTCTATTATATTATATACTCTTAACATAAAAAAAGGTTTGTATTATTTTTGTTATGGATAAAATCTAAAGACAAAACCGTATAAAAAAATCCTTCACCTATAAACGATACATTATTAGTGATTAACATAGGTTGTATTTTATTTTCAAAATCTACCTTAACGCGAGTAAAGCAGCGGGGAATGCTAGTTGTAAATATTTCTACAAAGTGATTTGAATATTACTTATTTATTAGTGGATCTAATTTCAAATATTAAAACAGTTGTTTTATTAAATGAATTCTGTTTTAAAAAATAATTAACTGCGCATTAATAATAGCTTTATTTACGCCTCTTATATATGTATAATGAAGTGTAGATGTAAGGAGAACTAACTACCACTGTGTATAAAAAAGTGTCCGCCAAAATGCGTTAAATTATGGTAGCGCTACAGTAGCAACAGGGTTCATTATTGTTAAATTATTTCAACATGTTTTATAAAAGTAAACACTCAAAAAGTCACTAAACTTATTATTTAAAGTTCACACAAGTTGTCTTACACGTCACGTTATCTTACAGCAGTTATTTAAGGTTATAAATTTACAAGATTATTTCGGACTATCCTTATATATCCTTTGTCTATGCTAGCGCCATTTTGGAGAGTCTCGAAACTATTATTTAGTGCTTAGAGCTAGACACTATTTCAACATGCTCCCGTATGAGATAGTTCTCTTTACCGCTACTCTTCATAATGAATATTGTGTAGACTTGTTCTAGATTTATATATCTAAGCAGCATGATACCAGGTTTCGTTGTCCAAGGTTTTTAATCGTTCTCCAAATTCACTCTCTTCCTCGAGTTGCTCGTAGTAACTCACTACTAACACCAGCATGTAGAAACGGACCACTGTCAACAATAATGAACTCAAATCATTAAATGTAACTGATTGGCTGGAAATTTTAGATGACACTCGAAGATAGTTCAATGGTTCGTTCACTATGTCAGTCGATGTCTTTCTGAAGTGATATTCGGCAGGAGGTAAATTTGTCATCCCAACGGTATATTTGTACAAATCTCTTTCTCTTCTAAAACCATTTGCCCATTTACCGTGTAAGTTGGTCTAAGTGATTTTCATGGAAAAGGTTATTACGCTATCCATTGCGCTGTAAATCGTCACTAGATGGAGCTCCAGTAATTACAACAAATAGTAACAGACGCGCGCGTTTCATTATGTATTACGTTTTATTTTTTGTTCCCTTTTGTTTATTTCTACCTTTATATAAGAAGTTAAAGAACATATAAGTATGATATTATACAGTGTATAGAGTAAGAGAGAGAGGGAGATTATCAGAGTTGGTAGAGCCACGCTGAAACTATTAATGGTTTCGGCATGAACGGGTCGGCTCGCCCGGGGTACTACCACCCGTGGTATTATTTTCTATTCACTTCACTTATGCACAATAAACAAACTATATTACATAAAACACCACCAATTTTACACAATATAGAGTCAAGTAACACAAGATTATGAATAAAAAATAAAATCCACTACATGACAGAGTAAGATCCCGCCAAAAACTCCCGTCTATACTTCTATTATATTATATACTCTTAACATAAAAAAGGTTTGTATTATTTTTGTTATGGATAAAATCTAAAGAGAAAACCGTTTAAAAAAATCCTTCACCTATAAACGATACATTATTAGTGAGTAACATAGGTTGTATTTTATTTTCAAAATCTACCTTAACGCGAGTAAAGCAGCGGGGAATGCTAGTTGTAAATATTTCTACAAAGTGATTTGAATATTACTTATTTATTAGTGGATCTAATTTCAAATATTAAAACAGTTGTTTTATGAAATGAATTCTGTTTAAAAAAATAATTAACTGCGCATTAATAACATCTTTATTTACTCCTCTTATATATGTATTATGAAATGTAGATGTAAGGAGAACTAACTACTTTTGTGTATAAAAAAGTGTCCTCCAAAATGCGTTAAATTATGGTGGCGCTACAGTAGCAACAGGGTTCATTATTGTTAAATTATTTCAACAAGTTTTATAAAAGTAACTAAACTTATTATTTAAAGTTCACACAAATTGTCTTACACATCACGTTATCTTACAGCAGTTATTTAAGGTTATAAATTTACAAGATTATTTCGGACTATCCATAACCTTTGTCTATGCTAGCGCCATTTTGGAAGGTCTTGGAACTATTATTTAGTGCTTAGAGCTAGACACTATTTCAACATGCTCCCGTATGAGATAGTTCTCCTTACCGCTACTCTTCATAATGAATATTGTGTAGACTTGTTCTAGATTTATATATCTAAGCAGCATGATACCAGGTTTCGTTGTCCAAGGTTTTTAATCGTTCTCCAAACTCACTTTCCTCCTCGAGTTGCTCGTAGTAACTCACTACTAACACCAGCATGTAGAAACGGACCACTGTCAACAATAATGAACTCAAATCATTAAATGTAACTGATTGGCTGGAAATTTTAGATGACACTCGAAGATAGTTCAATGGTTCGTTCACTATGTCAGTCGATGTCTTTCTGAAGTGATATTCGGCAGGAGGTAAATTTGTCATCCCAACGTTATATTTGTACAAATCTCTTTCTCTTCTAAAACCATTTGCCCATTTACCGTGTAAGTTGGTCTAAGTGATTTTCATGGAAAAGGTTATTACGCTATCCATTGCGCTGTAAATCGTCACTAGATGGAGCTCCAGTAATTACAACAAATAGTAACAGACGCGCGCGTTTCATTATGTATTACGTTTTATATTTTGTTCCCTTTTGTTTATTTCTACCTTTATATAAGAAGTTAAAGAACATATAAGTATGATATTATACAGTGTATAGAGTAAGAGAGAGAGGGAGATTATCAGAGTTGGTAGAGCCACGCTGAAACTATT
>MU160933.1:14675-27571 GCA_015888305.1 Antheraea pernyi
ATAAAAAAGGCAATACATATTATTTTGTTTTATTCCCGCTATCTCCGAAGCGTTTGGACTCATTTTGACGGCACTTTCACTGGAATATAGCCGACGTTATAGGCTACTTTCATTTTGGAAAAAATAGTTTTGCGTAAATACAATAAACTAAAGAAGCAGTATCTAGAACCGTGGGCACATTCACACTGCAAACACTTTTTGATAAATCTCATTTGGTTCAAGTCACAGTTATAATATAATAGCTAGTATGAAATAAATGTAGCAAGTACTGTTTACTATTCAGGATACTTATACCAAATGATAGGTTAGTCGTTTGCAATATTCAAAGAGATGGTACTTCATGGTCACATTTAACCTATAAATTCAAAACAATACTAATAAACAACAAAGAGAACCTTATTTAAAGTTTGTTCTAAGACTTTTTTTAAATATTGATACAAACGTAATAAACCTAAGTGCAATGACCGGTGCCGAAAGCTGCAAGGGGCGACCTTCGATAATAAAACGGACAATAAACCCTTTTTTTTATTCATGCTTCGAAAAATTATAGTTTGTTAGTTAGTCGTTGTTCCTACGTTTTTTCACGCTTCTCTTTCACTTTGTCCGACAGTCACCGACACTGTGCTTTAAAAAAAAACGCGTAAACGATTGAGTATATTTTTTTTTGTATTTTTCTAGATAATTAGGTCAAATATCAAGCACCTATTTTTTAAATTGATTTAGAACAAGAATCGAGTGCAGAGTATCCTGCATAAATATTGCTACTGTCTAAACTTTCACCTGGTATAGTCCTTTATTTAAGTCCATCTGCGAGAACAACAAACTAACCTGTATATAGAATCTATACTTTGTTTTTGTAAAAATATAATATTTTTAAAAAAAAACGAGCTGACTGAGCGATTTTCATAAATGTCCAAATATGGAATTCCTTAATTCACATACTACAAGAATTGTCAAAAAATTACCTCAAATATTCATTTGAAAATTATTCTCTTATAATAATGACACTTCTAGAAATCTTAAAATACGCATGGAAATAAAATTATGGGACATAAATTATCATTATTTATTAAATGTGATCAAAGATGAACAACTACAATAATACACTTACTTGCCATACTTTGTGATTTGGTGAGGCACTTTTACTATTAGGAGCACAGCGCTTTGGAGTCCGAGGACACTTCTTATCAATAATAAAATCATCATCGCTGTCATCAAAGGTCAATTTAGAACTACATGATTTGTCTATTTTATATGGACTTTTATTGCAATTATATTTTATACTCTGGCTTACAGTGCTGTCTCGTCTAAATACTTGCAACATTTCTAATTTAGTTTTCTTTGTAGTATCAAGTTTATCGTCGTTCGAGGTTTTACGGTTTCGTCTACAGGGACTTTGATTTTCTTTCTGAGATACAAAATTCGGTTGAGAAACAGCAAAATTACCGACAGTATGGTTATTATTAAATATATTCAACTTCTGTGAAGTTATTGCTGCCAACACTTTTTCTTGCAATGTAAGTGGCTTGGTATTATTACAGTTATCGACTTTTTGCTTTTTATTGAAATACGGGGAAGCTTGCATCGGGTCTTTATCATCAATTTCTAATTTCCTTTTACCATTATTCGCTGTTTGAGTTATGTTTAATACTTTACTAGGAACACTGCCTACGGATTGTTTAAAACAATCGTCTTCTTTGAAACTTAAATCATTTTTATTACTCTCGTTATTAAATTCTTCTCCTAAATCATACACTAGTGTATCGTTAGAATCACTATCACTGTCTAGAATAATAAGACTGTCTTTTTCTTTGTGTACTACAGGACTAGGTTTCATTGGTTTACTTATTGACGATGCTTTCCTTAGTAATGATTGTGTTAGTAATATAGGTGATACACTCCTTTCCTTCTCTATTACTGCACAATTTTGGCGTCCAACATTTGATATATCTTTTGAAGATTTATCGTTTTCGGTTTTATTGATCATTTCTACAAGTTGAGTTATCGTGAACATACTTTTGTCGGTAGTTTCTAAATGATTTTGTATAACATTTGATTTTGAACTTTCCATTTCAGTAGTCATGCCAATATTTGAAGATCCCATTGGCAGTGTTCTTTTAACTTTATCAATTTGCGTAGAATTCTTAGGTTTTAATTTAAGCTGACGTCTTTGTGACTGAGTGGAAAGTATAGGTGATTTGGGAGATTCTCTTGGTTTAACTCTACCAGATAAAATAGATGGACTTAGCGGATATTCTATATTTTGTGGCTCTTTTTTCGGACTTTTTACTAGATTATTTATCTCACTGTCAATTTTATTTTCATTACAGTCATAAACGGAATTCATATTTATCTCTTTTAGTGTTTCTTTCGAATTTATTGCATCAACATCATCTTGAGAATCTGCAAATATATCATCTATACTATCAAGTCCAAAGAAATCCAAAGCTTCTTTTTCTTTAACCTCTTCTTTGGGTTCGATAATATCTTTTTCAGTTACACTATGATGACTATTATCATCGAATATATCATCAATATCGCCGATGTCAAAGTTCACTTTTTGTTCTTTCATTATTTCATCTTTGTGCGGAGAATTTAATACGATAGGTGAATCAAAATCGAATTCCAAATCAAAATTATGAGTGCAATCGTTGATATTATCTAACTCATTTTGTTGTTCGTTTGAAACATTAATTTCATCATTTGTTTTTTTACATTCCCGTAATGTTTCTTTGTCGATATCATCAATTAACTCAATGTCAGGTAATTTAAGATCATTCAAAAACAGTAAGGGATACATTGGTTTATTTTCCTGTGTTTTTGGTTTCGTTAAAAGAGTACAGTTACATATATTTTCACATACATAACATTTTAATGGTATATTATTATCTATGCTCATATCAACTAATAGGTTGATCAGACTGGTAGGAACACTACCATCGGTAGGTAGTTCCAAATCAGCGATTAGTTTTGTATAATTTTTTGATGACTTCGTAGTTACGCTAAATAAAGCTCTTATGTCACCGTATTTTTTAACTGGTGAATTTATTTGTGTTTTTTGTTTCTTCTTTGTCTGTTTAGGTTTAATTGGAGACGATATTTGTATATGTTGTATTCCCAAATCTTGAGTTTTAATAACTGAAAAATAATCGTTAGTAAAAATACAAGTTTACAATTCATTAGAGGATCTAGTATTATAATAACAAAGAGATTGCTCAACCCCATAATGGCGGGCTAAAGTGTGGCCTGCGGACTACCTTTGCATGGCCTGCGTAAACAAGTCACAAGTGTTTTTTTTTATTGCACAAACCTTAAAAGTAGCTAAAATGTACGAATCGTCTGTTTGGACCGACTGGCAAAATAGTTGTACAGTTTTGTTATAGAGTATTGGGATCTACATATTAGTATCTTTTTCTACTTATTCGATTTATAACCCATGAGTTCCCAAAGTGTGCGCCGTACAAGTTAAAGGGAGGCGTCAAGAGACATTCCTCTTAACCTGTACTCTGGTAGCTTAACTTAGTTATTTGCGGGAACAACATACAACCGTTAAATTCCCAAGTATCCATGTTGTGAATGTTTTAATATTTATACCTGTCTAATTAATATCATTGTGTGTATTTCTATCGACTGTATCTATGTCGACTAGCTAGATAGATTAGGGCGCCGTGGCAAAATATCAAACTTGAAAGTGTGCCGCGAAATGAAAAAGTTTGGGAATCCCTGTAATAACCAAGGTCATATACATGATGATGTGTCATATTTATCACTTTACCGACCGATAGTTTATTAATCGGGGCTACCTAAAAACACCCTATTAATAAGTTCTTCTTGTGTACTTAACTCATTGGTGGCATTTTACGTAATATAGTTTAGTTATCGTGCACAAGTGAAGGGATGCAAAATCATACCACAGAGCATATATTGTGAGATGTCATAAAAAAATATCTGGAAAGTTCTGATAAGGGGGCAACCATCTCGTTAGAAAATTAATATTATCACAATATTTGTGTGTATTATATTATTAACTAATTGATAATTGCAATAATTATCAGAAAAATTGGCTGCCAAAAATAAAATAAAAAAACTTAATAATGCTTCATAGCGTATTTCTAACTATTATATTATAAATACGATTATTTGTTTGTTACGCTTTCAAGCCTTAACTACTGGACCAACTAAGTTGAAATTTGGAAAGGTACACATTATCAGAAGTACCAAAAAGAATATAGGATACATATAATTCAGAAAATAAATACCAACATTTTCTGAGGGATAGAATAATAAATACCCTTAGTATATTAAACCGTGCGAATTCGCGGCCAAAACCTAGTAATTCATAATTACATTTATTCTATTGTAACTTTGTGTGTTATTTATGTTGACTTACCCGGTTTTTGCGTCAATTGGGTAATTTCAAATCTCTTAGCGTCACTGTAACGCAATAGTTCGGACAATATTTCCGAATCTCTCGAATGATGTATGTTAACGGTTTTGTGCAATGTTCTCTGCCACTCCACCCATGTAGACAGCTTTAACTTACTACTATCATTTACATTCCGTCTTAAATGAGCTATAAAAAAATATATGCTATAAACTTGACTGATTTTTTTTTCTCGAACTGACTACGCTATTGACCTAGCAACGTCTTAACAGCTTCACCGGACTACAACTTGACTGATGATATAGCTTAAACTAACGGATTTAAAAACATATAATTTTGCACAGGGATTTTTTTAATAATTTTATAAATATAGAAATTTTTTTCAACATATTTAAAACTCAAACGTTATTTATATATGTAACCAATTTTGATAAGTAAAATTACCAGTAATATTTTAGTATTCGTAAAATAGAATCATCTATATATACATAAGAATAAAATGCCAAAATAAATATATAAGAATAAACTACTCGATAGATTTCGATCAATTTCCCTATTTTCTTGTACAAAGACTTGGTCCTTGTCTATAAAAGATCATGGTGGTCATCATTGCGGGGTGGTAGGGTTTTACAGCCTGACTGGGTCGCAACCACCATGTATATGGCGAAAAAGCCCGTCATAGTGATTCGCTTTCGCGAGTCGCGTTTCGGGATCAGTCTGTGCATATCCAGCTTTTCGCAGGCCGGCATGACAGCGGCGACCGGCGATGGATAGTATATCACTCGGTGGTCGCCGTTGTTTTTGGATTGTACTGTGCTTACCATCAGGCGCAGAGCAGGCATTTTGCCGTGCTACTATAAAAAATGGTTTCCATTCCATTTAATTGAAATTACGAACAGTTTAATAAATTTAGATTTGTTGTGATTTGTGAAATGGGGTAAACGGTGTGATGCGCATGCGTAGGAGTGGGAAACTGTACGGATAACATTGCTTACAAAGAAATTACGCAATGCAAAGTATATATTTAGAACTAGACAGGGAACTTTAGTAATGTGGGACGATCGCAATAGATCGTTACTGGTCACTGTCATTTGCAATTGCCTTTAGAATTATAAAAAAAAAATCTCTTTATGTATTAATTATCTGTATGGTGTTTCCTCTGAGCATAAGATATCCAGATGATGTACAAAGCAGACGAGGTCGCGGGTATTAGTTGGTATTCTAAATTGAAGTAAAATACCAGCCGAAAATAATTAACGCATTAAAAACGCGTGCGGAGCCGCGGGCAGATGTTAGTTAATTCATATTACTTACCACGATCCATATTCCAATACTCTTTAGGATCTTCTAAATAACTGGAGTCATGATAACCGTTCGGAAATAGGTTGTTGAACTCATTTTCAGTAATCATAAAATAGATGTCCAACAATTGGCGAACCCATTCAGCAAAAATTTGCAATACTGTAAGTAGTACTGCAGCGCTGATTTTCGATAGGAGCCTATATATGATGATAATTATTTTAGTATTATAAAAAATATATCTTTATATTTTAATTTTATGTATGGTTTTTATTCTGAACATAAGATATTTAGATGATGTACAAAGCAGACGAGGTCGCGGGTATTAGTTGGTATTCTAAATTTAAGTAAAATACCAGTCGAAAATAAATAACGCATTAAAAACGCGTTCGTAGCCGCGGGCAGATGTTAGTTAATTCATATTACTTACCACGATCCATATTCCAATACTCTTTAGGATCTTCTAAATAACTGGAGTCATGATAACCGTTCGGAAATAGGTTGTTGAACTCATTTTCAGTAATCATATGACTTCCGTCATCTCGTTTAGTAATATTAGAGTGAGTTGATGAAGTTTTCCCCAGTAACATGGATATTAAATCCTTTTGCCCCTGAAAGTAAACACAATATGTTTTTTCCCCTTTCACATTCAGATCTTTTAACAGCTCTTGAATAATGAATAACGCTATTGTGTTACAACAATCGTTATCATTAACTGTTGTCAGTTATTGTGCTGGCTAATAAGCTCTTTTGTATCGTAATACGTAACAATAAAACGTTAATGAAATTAATATTCGTTATTTAATATATTGATTTGGAAGTGTAAAGAGCGACGGAGGCCCAGTTCCCCTCCCCTCTCCTCACCCTTCCCCCCAAAGGGTGACAACGCACTAGCAACTCCTCTGGTGTTGTTAGTGTCCATGGACGGTGGTGATCACTTAACACCTGAACCTGAACACCACATGAACGTTAGTCACCTATGGCATAAAAAAAATAACGTACAACGTTCTTCTTTTCACATCTAAAGGTTGTTGCATAATATTAGCTTGTTCGCACGATGCAATAACAATGCCAATCAACATTGTCAATACTGGCAGTTGTCACTATCAATAATAATAACGGACAACATATAATTTTTTTTTTTATGTCATAGGTGGCAAACGAACAGGTGGGTCACCTGCTATTAAGTGATCATCACCGTCCATGGACATTAACAACACCAGAGGAGTCGCAAGTGCGTTGCCATCTTTTGGAGGGAAGGGTTAGGGGAGGGAAAGGGAGAGGAGAGGGGAGGTGGGTCTCCGGCGCTCTCACTGACCGAACGAAACGCAACAATGCAAACACTGTTACTGCACGTTGGTTTACTATGAGAGGGTGGTACTACCCCGGGCGAGCCGACACATTCATGCTGAAACCAATAATAGTTTCAGCGTGTCTCTACCACCATTACCATTACCATAGCACAATGACGTTTTTAATAACTCGTTATACGTTAAGTAGAAATATTATATTAATTAATTGTAGTAAATTTTACAAAGAGAATATATTACCTTTTTTTCATTATTTGCGTTGGGTTTCTCATTACCATTGTTTTTCTTAGCAATAGTCATGTGCATTTTCTGACACTGCGGCGTGAATCCGTGCGGCATCATACGCGGGTTCATCTTATACAGACTATTCTGTATTTCCTGCGACTGCATAATCTTCCTGTTCAGGCCATCTCTTTGCCGCATACAGTCCATCAATGTCTGTAGTTAAAAATAAAAGTAGAAAAAATGTATTATGGAATAAGATAATTACTAACTTTTACCGCGGCTTCGCTCCCACCTGAATTAGAATATTCATTGAAATTGGAATGTTCATGACTATACAGGTATTACGTAAGCATCAAAGGCCCACCCTTTTAATTATTTATTTTTTACTTATTTTTTTATGACATAGGGGAGGGTCTGATTAGATGGTCGAGAGCGAGAACGGGTGGAGTTCCGTCGCCTCATACTGCGATGTAGTTATGCTCGCAAAAGAGGCGACGGAGAGGCAGAGGGAGAAGACCAGCCAGCTCCCCTCCCGCGGTCGTCGATCACGGCAACGCAGAATCAGCAATGACTTGAGGCCGCCGAAAAAGGGCCTGCGGGAGATGGACGCGGGCACGTCCGTCACCCTGGCAAAATATCTGCACAAGCCCGTGGGAAAGTCTCGCCCTCCTCTGAGGGGTCTACGATTTTGACCCCTCGACCGCGATGAGGACCCTGATGAAGGGCCGACACCTGCCGGGGAGTGGCCGCAGTACCAGTTCGGCAGCTCCTGCTCCCCGGCCTATAGGTGATTGAAGGCGCCATGGGGTTTTAGTCCGTGCAAGTACGACATACCCCACCCTCAGCTGCCCGGCTAGGGTGGGAATTCGTACGGATTTCCCCATATAAAATAAAAAGGGTCCGTATGGCGATGAAGTTAGTAATATCTACTTATTTTTCTTTTTGGTTTTACTTAAAGTTATAAAGAAGCTAGAGAGAGATTTTATAAAAAAATGTGCTAATTAAGTAAGTACAGGAGGTAGAAGTGGTCAGAGTTTTGCTTACTTTTACTGACAAAGGGGAAGGGCGGGTCAAAAATAACAAAAACTCTCCTTACGTAAGCACTTGCACGGACCCTATCTGGATTAATTGAATATAGCTGTAAGTTCGATTATATTAAGAATTTAATACAAAAAAAAGTTTAAAATATTATTATATAAATTTAAAATGTTATACGTGCAATATAAAACGTATATATAACTAAATTTGTGCTTTGTACAGCTATTATCAGAGCGGCCAAAAAGTTTGGCGAAGACTGTATTTATTTAACGATTTTAATGCAACTCTATTCGATTTTATCTTTACTGCTTTTAGTCTATAGAGCCTAGAGTAATCCTATATCATAATAGGCATCATAGTTAGTACTATAAAATGTCTAACTTTGTCAGTACGTCTCATTGAAAAGGTATAATCGTTTCAGGCATGAGGCCTACAGAAACTTCACGTAAAAATTATGAAAAAGGTGATAAGAAATATGTTTTATTTAGGCCTTATTTTAATTGTATAACTATAGAATATACCAAATTATTTTATTGTTATTTTTTATATGTTATTTTTTAATCAAAACCTATTATAGTAATATTCATAAAGAAATATACCTGATGTTCCCTTCCATCTGTGACCAGGATGTACACTTGACCACCGCGTTCTCGACCGGTCCGTCCACATCTAATTATAACACTACACTGTTAAAGATTTGCAAGAAACTATCGTTGAGATACGTTAGTGTGTAAATATTAGACACTGGCGTTTGCCCGCGACTGTGCTCCAATTAATGTAAATTTCAACTATACTCTTATATCACGACGGTAGCAAATAAGTATGCGGGCCGCCTCATGTTAAGCAGTCACCGCAGACTATGGACGCTTGCAATACCGGAGGTGTCACATGTGAGTTGTCGACCCTTCAACATCCTATTGACTTTACCTACTACTGTCCTAACTACTAACCCTTGGGACCAATACTTTTTTCTATATGAAAGGTACCCTATGTCCTTTCTGAATCTATGACTACGTGTATGTAAAATTTGATGATAATCAGTTGAGCAGTTAAAGCGTTACAAACAAACAAACCCATCTTCGCACTTATAACATTAATAAGGATTGCCATCAAAAATACTTCCAGTTATGTAAATAAAATATATCGTTTAATAGTTCTAAGACGATTTTGTGTTGTGATAAGGCTAGTATAACATGGGGTTGATGGGAAGGGGATGTTTAGGCTAGCGTAGGCCGGAGGGGACTTCGGGGTGGTTGATGCGGAGGAGTAAACCTCGATAAAAAATCAGTATTGGGGCGGCGGCGTGGGGGGTTTTCTCTCTGCTGCCGGCTGAACCCAGGGGGAAGGGGGCGGGGGCCCGGCACCTCCCACTGTATGTGTTCGGCGGGCTGGGAGGCAGCCTCGCAACCGGGCTGCCTTAGCGGAGTATGGCGTGGGAAACGCCTACCACCGGGGGTGTAGCGGAGCATGCTGACACAACCCCGAGACACCCTTATAGTGTGGCGTACGTTGTTATGGAGTTTTAGTCGGTTAGAGTCGCCGAAAGGCATCGTCACCGCTGCGTCCCAGTACGCAGTGGACGAGCCGACTCGGCTGAGGCTCTCCCCGGGGGCCTGACAGTCTACGAAGATTTTTTCTCCACGTTAAAAAAAAGAGGATAAGATGGGGGTGATAATTTCTTTGTGAATGTCAATCCGTAAATTAACGAGAGATAGAAAAAAAATTGTTTAGTTTGTAAGTTCATATAGCTTACTTGTTAGATAATGAATATGCGACTTACAGTATAAAACAAACTGTACTATAATATTATTGAAATGATACTTCTTTCAGCGCGTTATAAGAAATCATTGATTTACATCTTTAACTTGAAACGGGACTTCCACGTTTCGACGTAACACTACACGAAATTAGTTGAAGTTGAACATTTTATTATCTTTATTGTTTTTTTTATTTTATGTTAGTCTGTGGATGTTGATTCAAACTTTCATTTATAGTACATATTTAATTTCAACTTTTGAGATTAGTTTAAAACGGTTAAGATATGTAAAACTGATTATTTCTTATGTTCACATCAAAGAAGTATAATTTCTCACATACATCCATACTGCCGATCAAAGAAAGAGGGACGCATTAGCCCTTTTTTGCGATTTCGAGTTTTGTATGTATAAAAACTACTAACAGGTTTTTTCCTTTGCTTTTGAGTTTATATCCTCAATTACAATTAATCAAAACACGAATTAGTAGTATTTCGCTGAAGTTGTAAGACACATATATCCGATTTATCCATTTTAGTTGGATACGTCCTTTTTCTTTGCGGTAGTTGTTTAGGTATATACAGTCGTCGTCAATCTTTCTGGCCACTCTGAATATAGCCTTAAGTTCGAGCTTGTGCGTAATACAGTCAAGAGTTTAATAGATAATTTAAATTTTATTATAGAAATCTATAATTGGCATTTATTTAATTTTCAGTTAACTCGATGGAAAGTAGTCCGCGAGGCTTAAGCTGAGCTTTGCATTTGTGCGAGTGATTACCAAAAGTAGAATCGAACAAAAAACTTTTTAATTTTTTTTATTATGTTTTAGATAGTTTTAGATTTATGTCAAAAAATGTTTTAGGTACATAACAGAGTAGAAGAGGTATTGCAGTTTATAAATAATATAAAACAAAATAAGTAAAAAAAATTAATTATAGACCAACTATGATATATATACATTATATTTTATTATATGTATATATGTGTGTAAGAGATCAATAAATAAAATGTAATAATGTAGTGTAGTGACACTTCATATGTCTCTTTCGTTCATGCCTTTAAAATAACTATTTAAATTACACAAAATTTATTTTACTTGGCTATTTAAAGATTTTCGTATTCTTCTTTTATTTGTGTTGGTAACCATTTCACTGATAAATCGAACATAAACACAAAATATTAAGATTTAAACACGTGACGCTGCTATCAGTACACGAGGTGAAGTGTGGAAGGTGCGCGGCGAAGTTGCGTTGTGAGATACACGTGCACTCACACAAATGCAACGCTGAGCTTACGCTTAGCGGACTGTATACAAATAATAATACAAGTAAAAATATAATAGGTATTTATACCTATAAAATTTGTGTATCTATCTATATTCAGAGCGATCAAAAAGATTGGCGAGGACTGTATAGTGTACATTCTGTATTTTATTAGTAAAACTATACTGAAAAGAATAAAATAAAGTCACCGTTGAACGAGTCGTATAGGTGAGCGCGTGGATATGTCGAAACAGAGTATCAAATCGACGGAGCCGACATCGAGCCCCTCCTCGGCGACGCAAGTCGCGACCAGCGTGTTACACGCGCCCTCACGAAACGAACGCATCACACGCAACTGTTGCTTTTGCGATACGACCGTTTTACCGTCTTTTCCTAAAATTGTATGTATATTTTTGAAATGCAACTTTTTAGAGGTGACTTTTGTAATTCTGATCGGTAATAAGTAATATTAAAATAATCACTACATATTATATTGGGGTGTAAGGGGTGTCAAATAACATCATAAGACTTGAGACATCCAAGCCAACCTCACCTGCACGTGGTGCACCCTGCTAAATAATGAACGAGGCAATGGCGAAAGCGCGGTGGTAGGGTATGACAGCCTGACCGGGTCGCAACCACCATGTATATGGCGAAAAAGCCCGTCATAGTGATTTGCTTCTGCGGGTCGCGTTTCGGGATCATAGTGTAGTGACACTTCATATGTCTCTTTCGTTCATGCCTTTAAAATAACTATTTAAATTACACAAAATTTATTTTACTTGGCTATTTAAAGATTTTCGTATTCTTCTTTTATTTGTGTTGGTAACCATTTCACTGATAAATCGAACATAAACACAAAATATTAAGATTTAAACACGTGACGCTGCTATCAGTACACGAGGTGAAGTGTGGAAGGTGCGCGGCGAAGTTGCGTTGTGAGATACACGTGCACTCACACAAATGCAACGCTGAGCTTACGCTTAGCGGACTGTATACAAATAATAATACAAGTAAAAATATAATAGGTATTTATACCTATAAAATTTGTGTATCTATCTATATTCAGAGCGATCAAAAAGATTGGCGAGGACTGTATAGTGTACATTCTGTATTTTATTAGTAAAACTATACTGAAAAGAATAAAATAAAGTCACCGTTGAACGAGTCGTATAGGTGAGCGCGTGGATATGTCGAAACAGAGTATCAAATCGACGGAGCCGACATCGAGCCCCTCCTCGGCGACGCAAGTCGCGACCAGCGTGTTACACGCGCCCTCACGAAACGAACGCATCACACGCAACTGTTGCTTTTGCGATACGACCGTTTTACCGTCTTTTCCTAAAATTGTATGTATATTTTTGAAATGCAACTTTTTAGAGGTGACTTTTGTAATTCTGATCGGTAATAAGTAATATTAAAATAATCACTACATATTATATTGGGGTGTAAGGGGTGTCAAATAACATCATAAGACTTGAGACACCCAAGCCAACCTCACCTGCACGTGGTGCACCCTGCTAAATAATGAACGAGGCAATGGCGAAAGCGCGGTGGTAGGGTATGACAGCCTGACCGGGTCGCAACCACCATGTATATGGCGAAAAAGCCCGTCATAGTGATT
>MU160933.1:27974-40477 GCA_015888305.1 Antheraea pernyi
ATATACAATTTTACAAAGAAATGTTAGAATGGTAATTATAACTATATTATTATTATTATATTATATTAGCTAGCCGAATTACTAGCAAAATTATAATTACATGAGCATTAGTGACTGCTGTAGTTAATAACTGTGTTACAGCCACCAACACTCACCGCCGGACAACACTAAGCTTTTTGTTTGAAAAAGTTAACACAAAAATCGTAATATGCAACAATGTAAAAATCATTTGTGGGTCCAAAATTGTGTGCTACATCGCTCGCTCGGCGTCTTGTTCAGACTTTTGTTCAGGGGGCGTCCTCCATATAGCTTGGTCCACCATCTTTTTTCCTGGTGGACGACTTTCCTGGAGAGACCTGCATGCTAAGGCGCCGAGCGAGCGAGAAGCAAAATATATGTAAACTGTATGTATATTAAATAAGTTTAAATGCAAACGATCACTCACCAGATGCGCCCTGGCCAACGAACATTTGCGGTGTAATAAGAGGACGACATTGCAGTAACAAGCAATGGACGAGGTTCACGCTCTCGCGGTATTCACAGAATACTGAAAAAAAAACAGGATGTATCGGAAAGACACTACAGCGGTGAAACTTTTCTTCAATAAACATAATTATACACCTGTATAAAATAATAATATAAAAGGTAAACTAAACATAATGGAAAATACAACAAAAAGCTAAAGTGTCGCGGTGTTCCCAGGCGGTCACCCATCCATGTACTGACCGCGCCCGATGTGCTTAACTTCTTAGATCTGACGAGAACTGGTGCTTTCAACACTATAGCCGACACAGTGTTTACCCCCATCACTTTACGTCACACAAAAAGGTTGCCGATCAGAATTTCTAAGCTCTCCCAAAAAAGTTCCACTTCAAAAAAGTTAAGAGATAACCGATTAAAATTAAAAACTATTTATTACGTAAATTGACTATTCTTAAAAAATAATAATTATATTAATATAAATTATTATCTTCCATCCTTATTAATGTTGTAGTTATCACTATGTATAACCTGCCCTAAAATAACTTACAGCTTCTGGGTTTCAATAAAAGCAACTTTTCCCAAATAAATTCAAAACCCAAAATTTACCTATTGCTTTTGTATCTTGATTCTTCCGTTTGGCGTTTGTAAAATGTTCCATCATTATTTCTTTCAGTTTGTCAAATTTCGGGTGACCAAAGCATAAGTTTCTTGGTATCTAAAATTGAAATAACTTATAGTCTTACACAGAAATATATAACCAGAAATATATGTAGTCCGGTGAAGCTGTTAAGACTTTGCTTGGTCAATAGCGTAGTCAGTTCGAAAAAAAATATATATATATAACCAAACTTTGAGAAAACATGTATTATAGTAAACTACGTAAAATTTTTTTGTTAAAAATTTTAAGTTCCCTGAAATAACTTATAAACATTATTAACTAATTATTAACATTTAACTATAAAAGCTGTAGACACGTTACTTACATGGTATTTTGACAAAACAAACGGCACACATACGTAAAGTAAAATTGTAACGTCACACTTCCAACAGTAAAACCTATTCGACATGTGTTTGAGCATATATTGTACGGTAAATAGGTATGCTTTAGGTCTTTTTTTATAAAACTATTACCCATAAAATGTTTGTTGGTCTCAGCGAGTCTAGAACATGGGTTGGCCAATTTATGATTATTGAAGCGAAACTTTTAATGTGACTTTTCTACAAGGTTGCGTTTAACCTTTTAACGCTACCATGGAGGAGGTATGACAGCACTGTTGCGTTAAACGTTCAACGCTCCTGAGGAGGGGGAAAAGAAAGTGACAGAGCGAAAACAATAATCAAACATTTCGTATCTTACTTTAGTTATCATAATCCCATTGTAAATGTTATAGATTTGGATATTTCTCCACTCGAAAATGATAATTAAAAGTTGCAATCAATTGTGAATTGTAAGCAATGTTAATAAAGTTTGTTTTAAAGAAACAATATGATTTCATTAAAAATCAATGTCTATCCTTTCCTATTTCCATTTCTACATTACGAAGTATCACTACATCCGCGCGGAGGGACTCCGCGCACTATTTTATTTCTAATATTAAAATTATTACTTTTCAAAATCAAAATATCCTTTATTCTATTTAGACCCTGAGAAGGCACTTATGAACGTCGAAGCTAACATGTTATAAAATACAGCTTGTGTATAATTATTGTCACTAGCAGCTGCTAGTAATTTCATCTTTAAATAGAATTATATTCGCATGGAACCTCAGTTCTTATGATATAAAAGTGCCAATTAGCCTAATTTACTCCTTATAACATCGGCTATACGCCATTGAATGTCCAATCAAAATAGGTCCAACCGTTTCGAAGATTATCCGAAAAACTGTTTTTTTTGTTATAATTACCTTATATGCTTTTATGTTCATTTAATAAAAAAACTGTTATTTTGACATTACAGACAGACCTTTCAATTTTATATATTTGTATTATATTAACATTTTATTTTATTTTCAATAGTGTCAAAATATTTTAATACAAGTTCTCTTGTGACTTTTTTAAATTAAAATAAAACCAGTGATGATACTTTTCATATATATTCTAAATACTGAAATGACCTTTTAAATGATTATATAATCAACAGAAAGTCTTCTTTACCTCAGGTATAGTTCCATCGGGTAATATACTTGTGTCCAAAGACATTGGATTGACACCCAAATCATCTCTCAATCTTTCAAGCAATGCTGTCAATTTATCATCGGACTGTATCCATGACTTTTCTGGATGCTCATCGAAGAAGTTTAGAAAGACCCTCGAACCATGTTTTACAAGGAGTTCGAGGCCATGGTAAAGAGCTATAAGGACAGTGAAGTCTTTCATTATATAGTTGTGTTGAGGATGCCTGCGGATTAGATGCAATACTTTAGAAAAAAACATAACACAATCGTCAATTATTTTTATCAAGGCAAATACAAAATAATTAGTATATAACGTTATTACTATTCGATTACAATATAATGAAGGCTGTGTAGTAGTCAAAACACGAGAGAATTAATTAATAATTAAACTTCCAGCATTAAAAAAAAATCACTTATTGCAATATTTTGAATTGATAACACTGAAGCTAATCAATATCTATTAAAAAATAATCGCTTGAGAAACAGAGGAGGAAGATGTACTTAACTGTGATATATAGATTCCAATTAAAGTTATATATCAATAATGATTAAGGAATAACACTACCAAATTATTTTTACAATAATTGTTATTATTAACAGTTGTCCGTTATTATGCTGTTGCGTAATTAGTTGTTTTGTATCGTACTTTAATCGTACTGTACATGATTATGATAATTAAATGAATATACGTTCTTCGCGACTCTCAAGTGTAAGTCACATGACTTAAACTCACAGGAACACATGTTCCTCCTCTCACACCTACTGTTAGTAGCATAATGCGTGCTCGTTCGCACATTACGATAACACCGGATGACTATTGTCCTTATCAATAATAAAAACGGACAAAGAATAATTAATAGCAGAATAATGTTATCTTAACTTTTTTTATTGCGTATAAGTAAGCGTTACAATATTAATTGCTGTAATAATTTTTACTTCTAATAATTAATAAGATTGTGAAACGAATGGTTAGTGGTAAAAACACATACAAAAAGATGGAACATTGATTTCGATAGAAAAATTTATTATTATTAAGACACCTACGAATAAAGACTCTTACCTAGAGCCACGCTCTTTTGTTTGATATTCTTTGTAGAGCATAACGATACGTCCTTTAGATAGATTTCCGAGATTTTGTGGAAGTATGTTCATCTGTTTCAATCGCCTCGCGTAGAAATCTAAAATCTAATTTATTAATTATTTATTACAATTTAAAATTAACTTCAACTACTTAGCACTGAATATTAATCTTGTAGACGCGGAACGAAAATATTTTTTTGAAATAAATAACATATAAAATTAAATAATAAATATAATATACTATATACAAATTCAAGATCAGATAATACTTATGTGTTCAAAATACGTTTTTAATAATCAAATTAAAAAAACCTTTTTTTTTTTAACTGACTATGTTGTTACCTGGCAAGGTCTTTACAGCTTCACCGGACTACTAAGGCGAGCGCTTAAGGCACTTATTCATAAAAAAACCATTATGCTCCTTATCACAAGAATAGAAACACCAATCACAGAACACGACATCACATCTTCCAAATCATTGATCTGTCATTTAGATTTTGTTATATTTATACTATTGTTTTGTTTAGAATAGGATCATGTTAACCAATAGAAATGACTATCTTAGGGTGAATATTTAAGCATAAGAATATAAAAACAAAGATATGCATTTTTTGTAGACATAATATTTATACATTAAAATAAATTTTAAAATATTAACAATCCTATCATTTGTATTTTACCTCAACATAATGTTGTCTGAGCCGTGTTAATTCCTCTCCCAATTGTATAACCACTGTATGTATTTTTCGCGAATGACTGTAAGGGGCCACATCTATACAGTCTTCTGTGCGTAACTCCAAATGAGCTATGTGTAGATTCTTTACAACCTAAAACCATATCAACATCACTAACCAGCTGTTCCAGTAGAGGGAAAAAGGAGGAGAATATTCTTTAAAAACATGTTATGAATTCATGTTTTTTTTCATGTTATAGGAGGCAAACGAACAGGTGAGTCACCTGATGTTAAGTGATCAACACCAGAGGAGTCGCAAGTGCGTTGCCAGGAGGAGAAGAAGCAGGAGAGGAGGGGGAGGAGCAGAGGGAAGAGAGGTAGGCTTCTGACTCACTGACCAAACAAAACGCAACAATGCGAGCACTGTTACTTCACATTGGTGTTCTGTGAGAGGGTGGTACTACCCCGGGCGAGCCGACCCATTCAAGCTGAAACCAGTAATAGCTTCAGCATGGCTCTACCACCTATAGAACATGATATGAAAACTAAAATGCTCTTGTCAAATATATATCTATAATCTATATATAATCATAATACTAAACATTTTCCATGTAATGACCTCTTAGTATAATTATAAATTTTCAACATATCCCTATATATAAAAAATAACAATTATTTAATATTAGAAAACCTGTCATATAGAAATTACTGGGCCAATTCGAATATAGTTTTCAGATGAATATAGGATTGAAACTAAGCAACATATTATTACGCTTTTTACCGGGGTTAAGTAATAATGATAATTATTCAATTAAAAAATTAAACACAAGCCCATCTTCAGAGGTAATATCGCATAGATGATCGCAAGTGCGAACTGGCTAATAAGTAGTCATATTTGTAGGAAAAATCAATCGACAGTCGAAAAATATATTTGATTTTTGTACTTCAAAATATTATAGTCTTTTCGCCTTTGGCAGCCTTTATAGTAATCTTAAAATATACTTGGTTTATGATTTTTGATTATATATGATAAATATTAATTCAGATTAATTATAGTTTTAAGCAATGTTCTAATTGTACAATTGATTTTTGACTATTAAGAAAATGGAAGGTTATCATGTATTTCTTTAATTGAGCATTTGAATATTTGTTAATTCTTAAAAGAACAATAGAACTGGCCCTTGATAGCACTTCCGTTTTTAATATCATGTATGTAATTATTATTAAAATGTAAGCAATTTTTACTTACACTGGTAACATCATCTACTTTGCTCCCTGGAGTTGCAGACAAAGCTAACAGCCTATATGTTTTATGTCCTATGTCATCCAAAGCTGATATTATTTGACAATATGCATAATTCCTTCTGGCTCTGTGTGCTTCATCAATTACAAGGCACCGGATCTTGTCTCCAGGACATATCCCAGATTTCAAATCATTGTAAATTACTTGGGGTGTTGCAAAGAATACTCTTTTGTTTTGCCAATGGGTTTTTCTTGTGCTTACTTGCATGTGTCCTAAAATGCATTTTAAATTAATTTAAAAAAAATCTACAATTGTCTCTGAATATTTTTTCAGAGAAAAAAAATCTCAATTAGTAGCAAGGTAGATATGAGAAAATTGCAATTAAAATTAGAAGATAGATAGCAATACAGAAAAACTTTTTTTTTTTTAAATCATTTCATAGAGATTGAACTCATAGACAACTTAAAATCTTAACCAAAAGCAATAATATTTAAATTTATTTTGGCTTCTGTATGTTTATAAATGTGCGTTTACTGTATGTAAATTTAAATTATTTACTTTAGTCTAGAAATAGTTCTTAACCCAACTTCTTATATAAATAAGATAGAAATCTCAAAAACTACTGAATATATTTATCATTTTTTTAGTTTGCTTATAGCTTGGTCTTTATCTAAAAAATAATTATTACGATATCTTCATATAATGCAAATTTATCAATGTTTCAAGAAACTACAATTTTTATATGCACTAAACATTTGAAGATGTTTCCTTAACGTGGAGAAGAAGTGCAAGAGGTGTGGGAAAGTAAAAAGAGTATAAAAAGTAAAATAATTTATAAATTTTTTTTGTCAACAAAGTATATATTTTTTCTTTGTACTTAACATATATTTTTAGATAAAACACATACAGGCGAAATAGTATGTCAGGTATCTCAGGCATACCCTGAAATATCAGGAAATAATTAAATAAAACCATACTTTAAGTATCCTAACTTAATAATTGGTAAAATATACTGTTCATACTCACCAGTCATTTCAATAGTGTCATTTGGTGGTATAGCTATAATATTATAGCATGCATCTATTTGTTGAGCAACTAATGGTCTTGTTGGTGCTGTGAAGACTATCTTTCCAAGTGGATACCATCGGTAAAAGTTATACATTATCACTGCAGCTATGAACGTTTTGCCCAAACCTGTTGGCAAACTCACCTGAAATTATATATATATCCATGATTTGAAATTATTTTCTTTAATGGTTTTACAAACTTGTTATCTAGACTCAAAAGCATACCTTAGTAGACTTTGGCTAAGTGTCCTATTATTATTTTTAAATGTTTTTCTAGGCATAGTGTATCTGAAAATAACTTGCCTAATCATAAAAAACTTAAAAATAACTTTTTGGATTACTAAGTGAATACATTTCCAAGCCGAGGTGTGCCGTGCACCAAGTGCTCGCCTTAGTAGTCCAGTGAAGCTGTTAAGATCTTGGTAGGTCAATAGCATAGCCAGATCAAAAAAAAAAGTGAACTTCTTACTAACAGTTCATGAAAATCCTTAAAATATGTTAGACTAATTGATTGAAACCAACAGATATAGTTAAAATTACTTTAAAAACTTTCATTAAATTTTTGTATCACATGTACATCTCTACTAAGCTTAAGTCAAAGCCAGGCAGACACTTATTTTTCCATGATTTAAAATTATTTCCTTTAGTGGTTTTACAAGCTTATTATGTAGACTCAAAAACATACCACCTTAGGAGACTTTAGCTAAGGTTCCCATTATCATTTTTAAATGTTTTTCTAGGCGTAGTGTATCAGAAAGTAACTTGCCTAGTCATAAAAAACTTTAAAAAGTTACTTGGATTACTAAGTGAACATTTTGCTAACAGATATATACAGATAGAAACCAACAGATATAGTTAAAATTATTAAAAAAATGTTCATTACATTTTTGTATCACATGTAAATATCCAACAAGATTAAGTTAAGACAGCTAGGCAGGCATTTGAATTTTATTTTATCTGCAATAAAATAGATTTTATGATCCTATGAAAAAAAACAATGCCAACTAAATTAATATTTTTTACTTATAATATTTAAACTTACTAATGTGTTCTTTATAGCCAGATCAAAAAAAAAAGTGAACTTCTTACTAACAGTTCATGAAAATCCTTAAAATATGTTAGACTAATTGATTGAAACCAACAGATATAGTTAAAATTACTTTAAAAACTTTCATTAAATTTTTGTATCACATGTACATCTCTACTAAGCTTAAGTCAAAGCCAGGCAGACACTTATTTTTTATATAATTATTTATACTAATATTATAAAGAGGTAAAGTTTGTCAGGTTGTAGGGGGTAATATCTGGAGGGTCGGAGAAAAAAGTTGTAACTTGATAAAACTTTTTTTTTATGATCCTACGAAAAAAAGCAAAGCCATTAACTAATATTTTTTACATATAATATTTAAACTTACTAATGTGTTCTTTAATATAGCAGCCTTTATTATATTAAATTGATAATCCCGAACAGGATAATTTGTGGGGTAAATCCATGTTTTCCCGGTCAATTTATCATATCCACTTATTTCTTCATCACAACACAATGCACTGAAAAATCAGAATACTAAGCATTAACTTTGAATACCTTATACTCATGTCAAACGCATTAGACACAGAACAGAAATAGCAGAAATTACTGATCACAGTTACTGATGAAGACCAACAATATTATCAAATACATTAGTTTCTAAGTGGGTACTCACTAATTAGTATTAAAAATAATTTTGGGCTTACCTGACATTCAATGTACTTGCATTCAAAGAATTATTTACGTTATTCTGACAGTTTCCAGTTTTCCTAAAGGAAGAATTCTCAAAATTGGCCAAAAACGTGGAGTCTTCAAATATGTCATCATCTTCAAATTCATCGTTTTGTCTTGATTTACTAGTTGAAGCTATGTTATTCATAACAATTTAGCATGGTATATTTCTTTTTTCCAGACTGTAATATTCACACTATGCCTTGAGAAATCGTACATAAAAAACAGACTACTTATATAAATAAAAGTATGAAGTAAAAAGAAAGTATTTTTTTATACGGTAAATATCATTCGAATCATAAATAAAATACCTAATAAGTAGGTAGTCGGCATCCAAAACTTATAATAAACACATAATTTCTTATAATATAAAATATTCTGTGTACATAATACCACAGCATCTATGCCACAACATAGTACATCTCAGTATATAGTATCTTATCTATGATAGTACAAAAATTAGAGAGTAGAGATCACAGAATAATATTACTCCTAGCATACGTAGTATCCTCTTAGTAGTCTGTGCTCCTAGCGGAGTAGTAGAGATGCATATAATTAATGTCATAATTAGAGATGAGTAATTCCGGATCAAAATGTTTCTAAGAACTTTGTCCTCTATTGGAAAAATATATACGATTCGAAATTATAACTGAAAAAGTTATCGTCGCTAGATAGTTCGGTGGAAGAATGAACAGACAAACAAACTTCGATTGAGTTAACTGGATTTTAGCCGAATGCGAATCAACGGACACATGAGTGTCACGTGTTATTTGTTGCTGGCTTTTAGAATTCATAATTAAAGCAGAAAGCTAAACCTAAATAAATAATTTGTAAATGTACAAAAATTATCTGTCATTTTATAAATGTGACAAACAGGAGTAAAAAGTTCTTTTAAATTTATAAAACTTTATAGATATTTATTGTATTTAACTTCAACTATACATCTTACGCCATTTCTGTGTTGGCGAATCAAGTATGAAAGGAATTCAATACATGCATTTGGTCCGACTAAAGGCATAAAATTAAATTAACCGCACTTGATGGAATGTTTAAAATAATTAATGAACTGAGAAAATCTATTTAAATAATTATGCATTACCTGTTCTGATCGTACGGACATGATTTGAATGATCCTTATGAATAAACTGTACATAGTTCTTCAAATGTTACATGTACATTCGAATGTTTAGATTATACATATCGATACATTGCATAGTGAACTAAATCTAATTTTAGCCATTCCTAATATTTTACGTCATATTTCAAAATCTTTAAATTGTGTACATGTGAAATATAAAGAAAAAAAAACTAAAAACTTATGAAGGGCAAAATTTGAACTTCGTTCTCGGTATATAAAAATTAAATTTGTTACATGAACGATTTAAATTGAATTTAGCTTATTAGGAAATGTTACGACATACTTGTGTCTGATATATCTAATCAATTTCTCTTTACTATAACTTATAGAGGCCAATTAAAATGTACCACAGACACTCCACCTTATATTGTCAAATAATTATTTTTAAAGGTTTTTTTTGGCGGAATTTTGGTCTGTCATGTTGTGGATTTTATATTTTATTCATAATCTTGTGTTACTTGACTCTATATTGTGTAAAATTGGTGATATTTTATTTAATGTTTTAAAGGTTTTTTTTTGGCGGAAAGTTGGTCTGTCATGTGGTGGATTTTATATTTTATTCATAATCTTGTGTTACTTGACTCTATATTGTGTAAAATTGGTGGTGTTTTATTTAATGTTTTAAAGGTTTTTTTTTGGCGGAATTTTGGTCTGTCATGTGGTGGATTTTATATTTTATTCATAATCTTGTGTTACTTGACTCTATATTGTGTAAAATTGGTGATATTTTATTTAATGTTTTAAAGGTTTTTTTTTGGCGGAATTTTGGTCTGTCATGTGGTGGATTTTATATTTTATTCATAATCTTGTGTTACTTGACTCTATATTGTGTAAAATTGGTGATATTTTATTTAATATTTTAAAGGTTTTTTTTTGGCGGAATTTTGGTCTGTCATGTGGTGGATTTTATATTTTATTCATAATCTTGTGTTACTTGACTCTATATTGTGTAAAATTGGTGATATTTTATTTAATATAATGTGGTTATTGTGCATAAGTGAAGCGAATGGAAAATGAATTCGAACCATGAATTCTGAGATGCCACAAAAACTCCATGGAAAGTTTTAACAAGAGCGCCACCATCTTGTTGGAACTTTGAACTACTTGACAATGGAAATTAACAAACACTCTGGGTGAGAGAAACGAAATAATTCAGACAAAGAAGATGGTATGCTACTATTAACAAGGAGATTAAGATAAAAACATGGATAAAAGAATATGTACGAAATATTATATAGAAGATTTGGCGCTTATGCTTTTAAATTAACATTGTACACGGAAGAAATTTGGTTAAAGGATACATAAGAACTATCTATATTGACAACTTCAGAATTGGCAGTATGGATTAGTTCCTTCGCCTGTCCTATTGGACGAATATTATTACTACTACTTATTTTTAAATTTGAAAAACAAGTTCAAATTTGAAAACAATCAAAGTATTATTTACAGTGTGGCCTTGAAATGTTTTATTTTATTATGGTTTTCAAATATAAAATACAATTTTGAGTGTTGAAATCAAAGGCCGAAATTGTGTGTAAATTGTAATCGGGTGTAAATCACGTTGAGAAAATCATGGATATGGAAGACGGCTTTGATGACTTACTAGCGGAAATAGATGAACCATCGTCTCCAAAAAAAAAAAAAACGAGTGACACTGAAGTTCAAACAATTCAACCTGGTATTATTTGTTTTTAAAATAAACTAAACTGAAAATAAAATGAACTTTACAATTTAGTTGTAATACTCTTTACATTTTAACCACTCATGTGAAATCAAAATACTCTAAAATATATTTTATTGGACCTATAGGTCATATAGTAAATTGTGCATATAAAAAATATGGCCTGCACTACATATTTCTAACTACTGTTCAAATTGAGCTTCTAGAGTAAATTTTAAAAGTGTTTACTTATACTAGGAATTATTACAATTACTTTTATTCTTCTCAGGAACTTCAAAAACAAATGTTAAACCTTCAGTCTCTAAGACCTTCTGTGTGTTAGTAAATCAAAAACAGGTGAATATTCAATTTGAATTTGTCTTACTAATACATATGATCATCACACAATAAACATATTTTTGAAACACATATACAATTTAGGCTTCAATAATGTTTTTCATAACAGTTTCATAAATCCAATGTGTAATTTATAAAATCTTGATTTAATTTTAAAGGTAATTATTTAATTTAATTAGATATGTATATATTCTCTTTTAGAATGTGAGTTATCATCAATAAGAGATTTGCAACTCAGTTTATGTTATAACACAAAAATTTAAGAAATGGTTTTGAAATACTCATTCTAAAATGTTTTGAGATAATTTTAGCTTACAGTTAAATAAAGCAAGAAAAAGTACAATTCTCAAGCAATAGCTTTTTGTGAAGTGTGTTGATTTTTGTTCATTATATTTTTGATAGTTTTGTTATTAGTACACATCATTAACACTCATCAAAAAAGTCTAAGCAACATGTACTAATTTAAACTTTAGGATGGTTCTTCACATTATAACGTTGTATTTTATTTTTAAAATAATATCTTTAGGGTTCTATGATGTAAAAATAACAGCTGTTGTCTTTATAAGTTCTTTTAATAACAGAAATGAACAATATTAGAATAACATACATATACATAAGAAACTAAACTTTTTTCTTACAAAATGAAATTTCTAAAGAAAATGTATTTATTGTGAAAGAATAGAACAATTTAATACAAAGTATGGTCTCCTCTGCTATTCAGAACTTGTCGGCAACGATTATTCATTGAATTAATGAGACTGTTTATGTCATCTTGTGGTATTCTCTCCCAATGGAATTGTAGCAAATCCTTCAGCTGTTGGGTTGTTGTCGCTCCGTCCAAGTCCTTCAAAACACGTCTCTGGAGCATG
>MU160934.1:0-10137 GCA_015888305.1 Antheraea pernyi
TTAATTATTTAATTGAAGAAAATCGTCAAGTTTGTTTAAGGAATGGTGAAGAACTTAAACGAACTGTATGACCCACATTATACGATAAAGGGAATATTAAACAATTTATTAGATAGGGATTTCAAAGTTTCTATAAAAGAAAAAGAAATAACGATCAAGTGGTCACACATACTGTTATTATACAATAAAAATCCTGCTTATCAAGGACTTCGTTTACCGAAACTTACTGGAAATCATATCAACTTAAAAAAGATGTCAAAAACGAATGTCAAATGCGCAACGCAAGTGTTTAGTCGTACTGTAGCGGCTACTATGGGATACTTAGCTGGTAAACTATCTATGAACAAATATCATATATTATACTATACTTATTAGGACCACAGCAAAATATTGTCATAGTTTTAAAAAATATTAAAATCATATTTACTTAGATTTTCAGTAAATTAAAGTCATTTTGTAGCTTGAAGTGAGCTTTTAAGTTGCTGGAAATCGTTTTGTTATAAATTAAAGACTTCAAAAAAGAAAACATATAGAATCAAAGTAATACCGAAGGAATGCCAAGAGACCGCAGATGTTTTAATTTTTGTTGACCCCTTCAATGGTAGCTATGAAAATTATTTGAAAATAAATGGATCAGTAACCCCTCAATCGACTCATAAAAAGCGATAGGTTCAGTCAAAAAAAATATTAATCTCTATGAAATTTGTAAATTGTGATAATAAGTCGGCGATTGTACCCAGTGTTAAAAATTGGCTGGAAACAATAGAAACCATGGACTATGTTGTTGATATTTTGTCCAAAAAGTACCAGTTGACATATCAGTGGTCGAGACATTTTAACCAGGAACCTATAGAAAAGTCTTTTGGATCTATCAGAACTCATATGTACAGAAATAATAACCCCACGTGTGCTGTGTTTGAAGCGGCATTTGCCTACCTGCTCATTAATAATTTAAGTAGTGTTAACTCACCAGGTTCAAACTGTGAAGTGGACAAATGCACAGGGTTCACATCATTAAATAAACTTTTCTTTAAAGCAACGTTGTCCAATGGTACCACTGAAATTGATTTGGACGATATTGAGAGTGACCACATCGTTGTTAACATAAATGAAAAAAAAAATGCCCATAAATAACAGCACAATTCGAGTATGTGACAGAATACGTCTTAAGAAAATTAAATGAAAAAAAAAATGCGATTCACGCAAGGTATGTTTGTATAATAATGATAAAAATAACTAATTTCTTCTTAGCAGTGAAGTTTTCAGTAACAAAAGATGTTTGACATACCCATCATGCTCTCATACGGTACTTTTCAAACATACAAGATGTGGTCACCAAAATCCTCCAAAAAATCCAAAGAGAAAGAATATTAATCAACATATGAGGACTATTTTCCTATTGTATTTACAGCTATTTACAATACAACGAGCACAATGCAGAAATCGTCGAAAGTCTTGAAGAAATAAGCACCAATTTATTTATTTATACTTGATGCAAAAATACCAATAAAATTTAAATTGCGTCCCGAGTTAAAGATTTGTAATGGTATATATATAGTTACACTTATGTATATTACTACAGTATTAATATGCGTTATGGTGTATCATATATATTATAATAACATACCTATTAAGAAACTAAACTTTAAAGGAATATTGAAATACAATAAAAATGTAGGATGTATTAATTAAGACACTTAAAAGGGGTTAGGCATTATAGTTAAGAATAAATACGCGAAATTGAAATTACAATTCCAGGTTGAGTAGTTCAAGATATATTAGGTGAGGTTAACAGTATTATAGCCACCCTAGTCGTAGCCGGGGGGGGAAGTTGGCAGGAGGTGGAGCGCCTGGCCACGATGGCCACAACCCTCGTGGTCGGGCGCATTCGGCGTTTGGATCTCAAAATGGTCCTCGAGAAGACCGAGACGCTACTATTTCATGGGCTTCGGCGAGGGTCACCTTCCCCGGGCGGACCGTTGGGGCGTCTATCTAAGAGGAATAGCTTAGTTCGATCCCTTACCGCCCCAACAATACGGTAGGACGGTACACCGTGGGGTTTTAGTCCGTGCGAGTCGGACATAACCCATCCTCCCCCCCGAGAGGGTGGCGTATCCATAAGGGATTTCGCCACGTAATTAAAAAAAAGGGGTTAACAATATTTTAGGAAGCTACAAATAGGAACAGATTAATTTTAAAACATAAGATAAAATTCGAACAAAAAAAAAGAGAGACAAATATTTATAAATAACACAAGGAAGGAGGAAGAGATAGCTGCAAAATGTCTAAACCAGTACGGTCAAAATCATTGCGTATCAAATCATGTGCCTTGAAAAGAAATAGTCAACCAATGGAAAGTGTGGCCATGGAATCTTCTAATGATTCAACTGTTCAAATGATACGAAAAGTTAGTCAATTAGCGTACATGTCTCTAAAATGATGAGACAAGCAGTCAACACTATTAATAATAAATTCGAGAAGCTTGAAAATAGACTTAATTCGATGTCGTCTACTGAATCCCATATGAGGATCGAGAGTCGTGGTAAACTGTTCCTAAACGTAAAACCACTGCCTTTCGTGGTAGTTTTAGATACCAGGCCACTAAATGCTGGAACAATATTCCCCCACCAATTCGATATTCCGTATCCCTATTTTCTTTCAAGCTTTTGTTCTTTCAATGCGAACAACTTAGCCTGTTCTTTTACAACTTTTTATTTTTCTGTATAAATGTATATGCATGTATGTAGTTATATATACATTGTTACCTATTATTATTATATATATACTTATTATCTTATATGTTATACTAAACATTTAACAATTTTTTTTTTGTTCTTTTTCAAACTTATATAACTCCACTACACTAAACACTACATAGTTACTGTACACGACACTCAATATGCACATAATCACTCAGTGCACACAAAACACTCGAAAATCAGCTAACTTCTTCAGCACATATGCTGACTCGAGGCCCATTTGCAACACACATACACTAAACCGACGATTTTTATTTTTATCCTACATTGTCTATATTATATGTTTGTTTTTAGTTTGTACGTGTTTAATATTAATTTATGTGTGTTGCAAATAAATGTATTTTCTTTCTATATGGAATCTAGTGAAACGATTGCACATGAAAGCGCTCAAAGGATTACTAATTTAACACAGAGCTCATCTAGTATGACTTCGTTTATATATTACCCGATGTATCAAATGACAGGAGGTGAAAAACTAAGATATCCGGCTAAAAATAAGCATCCGGTTTTAGTATTTATAGAAGACTTGACTTCCTATTTGCAGAAAATCCCTTCCACAACTGGAAATTAAATCGATATAATTGTTGAGTGTCTAGAAGGAGACAAGTAAGGGGTGTCGAATAACATCTCAGACTTGAGACACTCAAGCCAACCTCACCTGCACGTGGTGAACCCTGCTGAATAACGAACGAGGCAATGGCGATAGCGGGGTGGTAGGGTTCTACAGCCTGACTTGGTCGCAACCACCGTATATATGGCGAAAAAGCCCATCATAGTGATTCGCTTCTGTGGGCCGCGTTTCGGGATCAGCCTGTGCATATCCAGCTTTTTGCAGGCCGGCATGACAGCGGCGACCGACGATGGATAGTGTGTCACTCGGTGGTCACCATTGTTTGTGGATTGTATCGTGCTTACCATCAGGCACAGTGCAGTCATTTTGCCGTGTTACAATTTTTAAAAAAAGGAGAGACGCGAAATTGGGCTCGAATCTATAAACAGAGTGGTCACATTTTGATGATTTTAAAAAGGATTTCTTCGATACTTATTGCGACGAGGCTGAACAGAATGAGTTGCGACGGAAAATTGTGCATAATGTTTGGGAAAATACTAAGTCTACAATGTTAAACCATTTTATCTCATTAAGTGAACAAGCCAAAATGCTGATTTATCCGATACAGGAAAAACAACTTATAAGCTATATTATACGTCAGTATCATAAAGAAGTTCAATATGCATAGACAACTACTCGATTTACGTCATTAATAGAAGCTACGGAATTCCTAAGGAAATTAGACGACATCAACAGAAGTTGTCAGCGGTTAGAAATACAAAATTCTTCAACGAACGAACAACTTAATCTAGGGACTTCTCGTAATCAGCGGAGTCATAAAAATATTATGAACAGAAAGAAAACACTTAATAGTGTAACAACGGAACTGCAATTAAATGAAGTAGTGCTATAACGGTTACTGTATCAAATTGTGCAATTTCAAACGAGGACACTCCTAATTGGACGTTAATTTAAACTAAATTCGGTTGACGATATACACCCCAATACATCAACTAATGACGTGGTTAAACAAATGAATGTTGCGTTACGAATAATGTAATCCATGGGATGGATGCCTGGACAAACATTAGGTCTGCGAGAACGGGGCATATTAAAACCTATAGTAAACAAGGGTCAAACTAATCATATGGAATTAGGGGGTAAAAGGGTCTGCCTAATCATATGGAATTAGGGAGTAAAAGGGTCTGCCCAACGATTAATAATGTAGAGTTTAAAATGGTAAACGTATTAAAGTTAAGTTCTCTACATAATGCTGATCAGACTGTAGAAGCCGAGGGCATTGTCGCGTCTGTCTTTGATGAAGAAGATTGTATTACTCAGGATAAATTAGAAATATTTCAATCTGAAATCGAAATACGAATTTACGATGAAAACATAATTGGTTTAATAGATACTGGTAGAGATATAACTTGTATTTCCGGAACCTTTTGGGAGAGTTTGGTAATTAAAGCAAAACAAATGTTGCCTGTCAAGCCAATACAGATACGTGGGCGGTAAGACAAAAAAGTGCTAACATACAATAAATGGTATTGTTCAAATGGGTAATATTCTAATGGATATTCGATTCTTAATTATGCCAAAACTTTTGCATGCCGTAATATTAGGGTTTGATTGGTTAAAGTTAGAAGGAGCCTCAATAGATTTGGTAAGCTTTAGCTGGAATTAGGCTTAACAACTTTAGACCCAGTATTTTTATTCCATTTATTAAGCATATCTTTGAAGGTAATGTCGCTGAAATAATAAAAGTTAAATATTATTTTGATCTTAACAAATATTTAGAAAACATATCAATTGGTATCCCTCTTAGTAAACTACGGCTACTAAAATTAAAAGAGACTTTAGGTAAACATGCAAAAGTGTTTGCTAACAAGTTAGATAAGGCTAATTGTAAAGAACATCAAATTAAAATGTCCGAACACATTCTGTTTATTAAGAGAACATATCTCATACCGTACGTTTACAGAAACAAAATGGAACAATAATTGGAGGAAACGGTCGAAATGGGATATAGTAACCCATTAACATTTACTGTTAAAGCAGATGGTTCACCTAGGGTTCTATTAAATGCTAGAGAAATTAACAAACATATGATAGCTGAATCTGAGGCTCCATCTATGTAGATAGACGTATTAAACTCTTTTCATGGGGTTAATTTTATAAGTATTATTGATTTAGTAAATGCCTATTTTCAAATTTCGAAATATATTAGGAAGTATACTGGGTTTACGTTTAATGCAAAATCTTATATTTATAATGTTTTGCCCCAGGGTCATAAAACATCTGTTAGCAGCTCTAGTAGAGCTATGGATTTGATATTAGGAACAGAAGTTCGACAGTTTTTGTGTAAATTATTTAGATCTAGCCCACTAACGGTAACTAACGGTAGGAACATTAGAAGATCATTTAGAGCACATCGATATAGTTTTGAACAAATTAGAATCAGCAAATGTAACTTATTAATATTAATATTGAAAAATGTAAATTCATTTGTCGTGAAGTTAAAATGTTAGGCCATATAATATCAACAACAGGTATCAAAATAGATCCCGATAAAATAGAGCGTATAATATTTTTTCCAGTTCCTAAAAAAATAAAACATTTGAGAGCATTTTCAGGGTTATGTAATTATTATAGGAGATTTATTGATTATAACAGTATAATACAACCACTTTGTCAGTTATTAAGAAAAAATCAAACCTAGCTCTGGGGACAGGAACTAAAAAAATAAAACATTTGAGAGCATTTTCAGGGTTATGTAATTATTATAGGAGATTTATTGATTATAACAGTATAATACAACCACTTTGTCAGTTATTAAGAAAAAATCAAACCTAGCTCTGGGGACAGGAAGCTCAAATTTTTTTTATTTTATTTAAAGCAGGCTAACAAGCAGATGGATCACCTGATGTTGTGATCACCACCGTCCATAGACACTAGCAACACCAGAAGAGTAGCAAATGCGTTGCCAACCTGTGTATGGGAGAGGGGTAGGGGAAAGGGGAAGGGAAAGGTGGGCCTCCGGCGCTCTCATTGACCAAACGAAACGCAACAATGCAAGCACTGTTACTTCACGTCGGTGTTCTGTGAGAGGGTGGTACTACATCGGACAAGCCGACCAATTCATGCTGAAACTAATAATAGCTACAGCGTGGCTCTACCACCTTATATAAAATTGCATTCGAAAAGTTAAAAAAATATTTTTTTGAAATCTATTATGTTACATCATCGTAATATGTCAAAACCTTTTTATTTACAAACAGATAGTCCTGGAGTAGGTCTTGCGGGGGTATAATTTCAATATGATGATAAGGGAAATATGAACAATTTGGGGTATTGTAGTAGAGCGTTACATGGCGCCGAGATTAGGTGGACAGTTACCGAACAAGAATTTTGGGCTATATTATATTGTCTCAGAAATTTTGAAACGTACTTACGGGGAGCTAAAATCATAACTAGAACAGACCATAAAGAGCTCAGATTTGTTAGATCTTGGAAGTTATATGAGGCTATACCGGAACGCTCGCACTATTATCTCCTATAGGGTACTCTCTTTAACCAATCGCTGCTCTGTACTTAAAAAATCATTTTAAGTTTCCGTGCGATAGGCATACTCGAAATTTAAGGTCATCAGATGATACAACGTTAGAAGTCCCTGCTCATTCCACTAGTTTCAGCGAAAGTCTTTCACAATTGAGGCTGTCCGACTGTGGAATGCTCTACCGGTTTCTATAAGGTGGGCGCGCAGACGATGGGCATTTTTACAAACTCGGTCTAAAAACATTATTTATCTATTTAAAATTAGCTTATGTGTATATGTGCATATAAATATATACCCCTATAAATATTAACTTGTTTTTATTTAGGTATATTCATGTAGTCTATATATTATTTATATTTTATAAGCATGTTACAGTTACGTGCCACTAACTGAGGTGGTATATAACTAGTTGTTGTTTTCTTTTACACCCAGAATACCCCTGACTCTACTCCATTGAACAAATCCATCCAAAGGTTGTCTGGAAGAAATTGCTAATAGCAATAAGGCAGCTCATTGTATCAATAACAATGTAATGTTTTTGAAATGAATTTATATAATTGGTGTACAATAAAGTTTAAATAAATAAATAGGATTATACGTTGGATTTTATACCTTGAGCAATTTAACTATCAGGTCAAGCATGTGAAAGGGAAAGAAAATGTTGCAGTTGTCGTTTTGTCCAGGTATCCATCTGATACGTTATTAATCCAAGAAAGAAAGAAGAAAAAGATCACCAACCTGAAATTCATTATATGGAAATTACACAAAATTATCCTTCAAAAAAATTCTTGATAGTGAAGTTCAGGAAATTGTAAATGTGTCATGAAATTGTAATATATAGATTAATGTCGTAAATATTAGTAATAGAATTAAGAGGATAGCTCAAAGATGCATGTTATTTGAAGACGTGTTATATTTTTAACGAATTTAGGAAATCAGGTCATTTATTTACCAATTGAATTAAGAGAAAGTATAATTTTACAAACGCATGAGGAGATGTGGCATCAGGGATCATACAAAATTTTAAAATATTTAAAAGGTAAATTTTATTGGTTAAAAATGAATAAAACAGTAAAGACTGTTCTTAAAAGGTGTAATTTATGTCAAGTATCAAAAAATGACAATGTTAAATACGTAGGAGGGTGTAAACCTATTGTAATGCAGATGATCTTGACACGTTTTGTCTTCTTCGATCTAGGGCCAAACAATTGGAATAAGAGTGCTACAACAATTATGTACAACGTTCGGAAGATTCGATTATTAAGGACCCTAAAATGTTTTGGTCGTTTGTCAAGGCAAACAATAAGTGTTCCAACGCACTTCCATCCACATTGCACTATAATGAGAAGTCGGCTAATACTGGCGAAGGAGTGTGTAATCTTTTTGCTTCCTATTTCCAATCCACTTATTTATCTCCATCGTCACATACCAATACTTTAAATTATTCACCTTTAAATTCTCTCACAGCACAAAACATCTCCGCTAACATTGGCGAAGTAGAAATTAGTGTAGAGTCAGTGTTAAAACTACTAGAGGCATTAGATTTAAATAAGGGTGCAGGACCAGACTTAATTGTGCCTACCTTTGCGGTTAGATGTGCCAAATCCCTGTCAGTGCCACTAACCATTATATACAAACGATCCGTCATAGAGGGAATTGTACCTAGAATTTGGAAGTCTGCATTTATTACCCCTATACACAAGAATGGTAAAAAAAATGATGTTAGAAACTACAGACCTATATCTAAATTATGTATTTTCGCCAAAATACTTGAACGCATTGTGTATTCTCAGGTGTATCATTCGCTATCGGCATCTTTTATTCCCGAACAGCATGGATTTTTAAAGATGCGCTCAACTTCGTCTAACCTGTTATCTTTTATAGATTTTGTTACAGCCAGCATGGATTCTGGTGGACAAGTTGACGCGGTTTTTACTGATTATAGTAAAGCCTTCGATCGTATTGATCATCAAATATTACTGCAAAAGCTCCTTTTCGCTGGAATCCATGGTAATCTGTACAGATGGTTTACCTCCTACATCGAAAATCGATCCCAAGCAGTGGTAGTGAATGGGTTCTCCTCATTCTGGAATAAAGTGCCGTCTGGAGTGCCCCAGGGATCATTACTAGGACCTTTACTTTTTAATATTTGTATAAACGATGTAGCCCATTGTTTCCAACATTCTAATTTTCTTTTATACGCCGATGATATGAAAGTATTTAAAAAAATCGACGTGCTTGACGATTCCAAGCTTCTACAAAAAGACTTAGAACGCTTTGAACAATACTGCCTTGCTAATAAACTAGACCTGAATGTTGAGAAATGTCATTTCATAACTTTCACTCGCAAACTCAATCCCTTAGAAACGAGATATAAATTGAAAAATCAGCTACTGCAGCAGGTAGATGAAATTCGGGATCTTGGTATCTTGCATGATTCTAAGTTGACTTACGAGAGACACATAGATCATATCGCTAAAAAGGCTAATAAAACTATGGGTTTTGTGCTTCGTTCAAGTTCACAATTTAACAATGTTAAAGTAATAAAGATCCTCTATTGTTCCTTGGTGCGTAGTATTCTCGAGTATTGCTCACAAGTATGGAATCCGCGTTACAGTATGTATATTGATAGGATTGAGTCTATACAGCGAAGATTCATGAAATTTCTACAATACAAATCAGGAACCAACGATTGCAACTATGAGGCAAGATGTCGTAGATACCATATTCTACCTTTGCAGGAAAGAAGAAAAATTTCCGACGTTGTTTTCCTAGTTAAAATTGCTCAAAACAATGTGGACTCTCCACACTTACTTTCTAAAATTAATTTGAGGATACCTAATAGAACATTGAGACAACCTATATATTTGGACATCCCACAGTGTGCATCTAATTACAGACAGAATTCTTTCTTTATTCGTGCTGCAAAAATATTAAATAATATGGTGATCTTGCCACAGTATGATCTGTTCACATCTACAACGCAACACATTAAAAATACTATGGCGAATACATGGTTTAATGGTTCTCAAACTTATTCTTTAGTTAATTCTCTTCATTAGTGGTGGGTTGATTTGCCCTAGTTTTTGTTCTTACAATCTAAATAATGATATTAATTTAAGTTTGTGTCACTTACTGATTTTTTTTTCAAACGAACTTGCTATTTTCTAGATTCTCATATGCGAAAACATATAACTGGTGTATAGAGTCTATTTAGTTTGAATATCTGTAATGAATCACTGTTTGTTTTCCGAATAAATAAAATAAAA
>MU160934.1:17584-30123 GCA_015888305.1 Antheraea pernyi
ATAAAAAAAAAAAAAAAAAAAAAAAAAGGGCTTTTACCAAATACTCACATTGAAAAAGTTGATGATGTTAATATGGAAGGAAATGGCTGTGGTAGTAGTGGGTTTGAGAGTGGTGGTGCTGGTGTCGTTGAGACAAATTTCACACCTAAAAAATTTATCGTTAACACGCCTAAAAATTCTTGTAAGTTGCTTTCATTATTTTTATATTCATATGACAAAGTATAAATAGAAATACTAATTTTTGTTGATTATTTTATTTGTAGCATTTATATAAATTTAGTACTCCTACTGGGTGGTAATTTCATTTGAAGTTTAAAATTGTTTGAAACATTTTAGTTTATGTTAACTAATTTGGCTATTTTATTTATAGTAAACAAACAACAAAAGTTGTCTGAAGAAATACAGAGAGTTCGACGAGACAAAGACCAGGCTTTGGCTGCTTATTTTCCAGCCAAGACTGAGAAAATAAATTTAGAAAATATTAAATTAAGGTTAAACAATTACAGAACAATGTGCAAGATGTAACAGCTACTGCAACTAATAATAATAGTGCATAGATTGTATGTTATTAGAGTTTGTATTATTAATTTGTATGTTTTTTATTTCAAGACAAAGGCAATTGCCTAGAGTTAGTAAATTAGTTCTTACTTCAGTTTGATAGTTATAAGTATTTGCTGTTAAATAATTTTGAATAGTTAAGTTAAGTAATAGGATAAAAGATGATGCATTCTACTTTATGTTGTTCACAGTAATTTGTAATTAGTTAAAGCTGCAGATCCCACATTTAACAGTATGTTATAGTAATGCGGTCGCCAGAACAAGTGATTACGACACGTTCTCACGAATATGCTGTGTAAGCAGAGTAACTCTCGCTAGCGTTCGTATAACTCGTGGGAAACATAAGTTAACATGTTTAGTTAAGCATAATAAGGAAAAATTCGTTCTGGACATCTACTTCTGAACAGAACACTAATTTTAAGTTAAATCTTTTATAACACTTTTGTAATTTATTTTTTAGGTGAATACCTCTTTAGGCACGTTGAACGGTATTTTTTGGCAGGAGATAAACTTACAATTGCGCGTGATGACATGCTAGTAAGCGTGATCAACCATATTGCGCTTGCAAGTTGAGTAAAAATTTCGAAAAGGTGAATTTCAATTATTATTAATGATCTTAGGATTTGTATAACAATGACAACAATCAAGGTGTAATACCCAATGAAATGTTCAAATTAATACCACTATTCAACTGAAGTGTATGGTATATACATTAGATATATATTGACATCTCATGATACGACATTAACCTATGTACTGGAAGTGTAAATAGTTATTAAATAGCTTTCGTAAGAAACGGTTGACTTCACTCACTCAACCCAAAGTCCCAACATTACACAACGGTGATAAAAGATATTCAGATCTATTTATATAAAAATGTGAATACATTATCGAGAGTTATAAAGGGAGAGTTGAATAAAATTTACATATCATGCACACAAACACAAGTAGGCTGACTGACAAAGCGTCAGCACAAATAAGTAAAAAAGAAGATATAAAATCTTAGCAGGAGTTCAGAGAAATATTAATGTAACATTTTTGTGACCCTCGAACCGAGGAATGTATGCGAGTATACACAAAATTTTGCAATATAACCCAATATATTAGAGCAGTGCTAATATCAAAAGTAAATGAGTTGCGCGATAAATTAAAAAGGCCAAAACGATAATCTATAATAACATGGCTTTCAACGTTTTTCTATACAACCTTCCAGAAAATTTCAAAAGTATAGTAAGTGTAAGGACCCAAGCAACATTAGAAGCCACCCTACAGTATGTCCTAGAAGAGGTTAACTTTTTCGAGCAATACAATTCTCAAAATAAAATCAATTGAGTACAGACAGGGCCACCGATTCCCTTCAAATTCAACACCTTAAGCAACACACTATCATGACGTTAATGTATAGCTCCAGTTTACAAAAATACATTTATGACTTACGAACTGTACACATCAGTCTGAGTACGAGAAACATAAACGTACAGTTAGACAAATCCGATTTTTTACGGAAAGAAGTTGAACATTTGGGGCTCACCATAACAGACCAAGGCTTGAAACCTAACGAAGTTTAAAGCTATATTAGACTACCCATTACCGCAAACAGTAAAAGAAATAAAAAGCTTTTTAGGATTAATTGGGCATTATAGGCGTTTTATTAAGAATTTCGATAAAGTAACACAACCCTTGATTTCATGTTTAAAGCAACGACGAAAATTGTTACCATCCAAAATTATATCAACGCTGTCGAACATTGTAAGGAACTACTGACAAACGCACCCCTCTTTCAATACCCCGAACAAAGCCATATCTACTGACAACCGGCGCCTCTTCAGTAGCTTAAGGATCTGTGTTATCCTGAGGTACTGTTGGAAGCGCCAATACATCGCTTATGCAAATAGAACCTTAAGTGACACTGCGATACGATATAGCACCATAGAACGATAGCTTTTGGCTTATAGTATGGACAGTAAAACACTTTAGACCCTATCTTTACGGAAACACATTTACTATTTTTACAAGCCACCGTCCTTTAGCATGGTTATATTCTTATAGCCGAATAGTAAGTTAGTGACTACGACTGCAAGAATATGACTTTAAGTCATACAAAGACAAAAACCGAAAAGTAAAATACAAATGCAAACGCCTTGTCTAGGATAAAACTGAAAGCCATAAATGACTCTGACGATATTTCAATGGAAATAAACGAAGACGAAAAATACAAGAACATTTAAAGAAACATGAAGACAGGGTAGGTAGGTTAGCCACGTGGAATCGCAAGGAAGACGTTATATCAGTATCAGATACCTCTGCTACAACAGTGCATAGCGATATATCTGAACATGATCATACTTACCCCTCACCGCGATCATCTAGTAACAGAAACAGTACATTCAGCAGTAGACACGGAAAATAGAGGTATTCCTATCATGAACCAAGTTATCGACACTAAGCCCAACGAAATGTTGGTCTTTACTTAGTGTTCCACATAAAACTGAGTTTGTATTTCATTGTTCAACATGTTGTAGTTTGTTGTTAAGAGATGGCGCCACAGTACACTTAGCTCGCGCTTTTATATGGTCGCTGTCTTTTAATGACATGCGGCTGTCGATCCGACATAATGTAGGACCGCCCACGCCGCCTACGTGAGTGTACGAGTCCTTTGTCCGCGCTCGCGATTCGACGTTGTAAACTCTCTTGCAATTGTTGACATCGCGCCCAGTGAGTTCCGAAAGTGAGATCTCCGGGTGATGTGTAAGCACCACTCAGGACTGCACCGCGACGTGAAAAGTGATTACCGAGTGCCACCATGCAGCCCAGCTCTGGCGGCACCCGCTCCAAAGGCCCTTTTCAGGGCCAAATGACGACTCAGCATCTGAACCCGGACCACGAACCTTCACAACCGACGACCCACGCTATCCCAACCGGACTTCCCTGCGACGACCGCAGCCAGCCTCTCCAGACGCCGAAACGACACCCAGACGAACGTCTGGGACGAGTAGATCGCCTGCCCACGCGCCTAGCGCAGCGCCAGCGGACGATGAACTCACGAAGTTAGGAGCGTACGAGAAAGATCTCATCATTATTGCCGACCTGATAGGGAGAGACATCCTGTCAGGTCACATGCTCAACTGGTGTGCCCTAGGGCTAAGGGTACGCGAGTGTGAGACGGAGCAGAAAGCTCTATCAATTGAGGACCAACAAGCCCTAGAATTAGCGGCAAGGGGTGAATTTAACCCCCCCGAAATCCCAGAAGCTGCATTTGCCAAGAGCCCCTTGGGAAAGGCAGTAAAAAGATGTAGAGAGGAGGATAACTCCCAAGAGGGAAAGAGATCACGCCCACGCATCGGCTCGGTAACCTCCGGGCATCGAGAAAGCACAAAAAATGACGTAACATTAACTACACCGTCACCGAAAACCCAAACAATCCCCGCAAGATATCCCTCTCCGCCGAAACCGCAAAGATTGCCCTTGAAATCCCCGAGGTTAACGACCGCGTCACAATGTAAACAAACAACAACAGGTGACGCGACCTTGAAAGCTCCCATAACATTGACCATGAAAACCTCGAATTCCACAGCAATTCAAAATACGGCACCTAGTACGAGTGGTGGCGCTAGTGAGCCGCAAGGCAAGCGGCTCTCCCCAACGTATAGCCGATCGAATACATACGCAATAGTGACCTCTGCAGAAAAACCGACGCAACAAAGCGTTACCGTGAGAGAGCTACCCGCTGACAACCAATCAGGGGAGTGAGTCCCGGGCGCTGGTGGACGACGCCGGTGCAATTAAATAGCGTCCAGAATTCTTTATGGTTATTATAAATTAAAGAACGTAAAGCAAAAGTGTAAAGTGAATAAATAAATAAATTGACATAAAAAAAATTTCGAATTTTAAAATATTGACTTTTATCGTTTTCCATGGACTCTATGTGCGCGAATTAAATTAATAAATATAAACAGTAAATAAATAAAGACATTTTGAACAATTAAAAGTGATAAATCGTCGATTGACATAGTATCAAATCAGTCTGCACTACCGACATATTTTTGACGTTAAATAAAAAATTTTTTCGTATAAATCAATTGAATAATCACCTGGATTCGATCCGGATTCCTCGGCGGGTGCCCTCCGTCTCTGTTGAACCGTGCGGGACCCGATTCCATCGTCATTTGGAACAGGGAGAGCCGGTTTTATAAAAACCACTGATCACCGGCTTTTTCGCGAACATCAGCGACATACCGGCACCAAAAGAAGCGGGGCGCCGAGACGCGTCCGAGGACACCTCACTCGCCAGGATCGGGCCGCGGGTTCGGGAGATATTCAAGGAAAACCGCGCGCAAAATTAGAGGGTTCTTATCGCTAAGGTGTACACCATACATTGGGATTTTTTTTTCCCCAAAATCGGGCTTAAACTATTCCCCGACCCCGAAGAAGCACACCTAAGCCCACTTAAAGATAAAAGAAGCCCTTTCTGCGCCTCGAGATCACGCAGCACCGGAATCTGAAACATAGACACATAAATAATTAATAATAAACAATTAAAAGATAATAAAAGACACAATAAATAAATAAATAAATAAATACAATATAATAAAACTACATACATAATATACACAGATTAAATAATATATAACATACCAATACAACGGTCAGCGCCACACAGCTTGAATACTAAATTAAACTTTAGTAACTTTCCTGCAATTGCATTGTAGACAACCGCGACAGAACCTGGAAATAACATCAGAGCACAGAAACTTGTGAGCGGGCTGGTTGCTCAACCGCCCGGCCAAGTATCAGTATCATAAAATTAGCAACATCAACAGCACCACACTGGTCCGAGTAGTGGGGCAACCGCCCACTTGTATTCTCTGGCCACAAAAGGTGCCCAACGGCTTCACGGGACGTGCAACGTGAGGTGAACGGCGGGCGGCTCCCTCCGCGCGGCCAAGAGCGCGCGGGAAGAAAAGACGGAACTGGTACGCGCGGAGAGATTCCCTCGCCGTGTCGACTAGCCAGTGCACAACAGCGAGCAGGCGCCCAAATCAGCGGGCCGGTGAAGTCGCTGCAGCACCTGTGAAACAACAAGTCGAACCAAGGAGTCTGGAGGGTCGATCTGAGTGAGAAGAGAGCTGGACGGACTACCCTATACAAATAAGTTAAGTTAAGTAAACCTCTAGTCAAATTAGTTAAATTGTAGAACTTTGAAGTTAAGCAATAGTATAACAATTATTTATCTATTCACTTCTATCCTTATTCCTTCACTTACTACTTCAATAGATAAAATTCAGGTCGTATAACTAATCACTAACAACTATTATTGTTTAACAGTATAGTTCGTATACTAAAGAAGGAGGGTAGCCAGAGCGACTCGGAGGCCCGGCCGAGGAAAACCAGAAAGGCAGAGGCCGCAACCTCGCACAGCGATACGGAGGAGAACCTCCGAAAGGAGGTTCTAACCAGAAACGCATCTGCGGCCGCACGGAGATCCGCCTCGCAAATTCTGGCGCCCGCAAAGACGGCGCCGCTATCAAAAACACCCGACGCAAAGAACCAACGTACAATTGATGCGGCGCCGTCTGGGCGAACGCCAGAAATACAAATAGAGGACCCCGAGGCAGGGTTTTCCGAGTCGCCAGAATGTTCAACACATGCCCCCTCCCCGGTCCATGCGTGCCTCGAGGACTCAACCCTCGGGGATGTCTCGTCGGGGGCGGAGTCTGGCAACGAAGGGAGGACGAGCTGGCTCCCTCCCATAAAGGGCCGTGCGGGGATTGCCATGGATATGGCCAAAATACGTGCTAACGAGTTCCTCCAGGCCGGGAAGACGGCTATGGAGTCTTCTAAGAACACCAGCAGGGAGATAAAGGCGGCGGTGCTCCTAGCACTTGAGGGGCTCTACACGACTTCCCTCGAACTCGTGGACTCCCGCGCCCGCCATATGACGGCGGAGGCGAGGCCGCGTGCGCAGGGCGCTCGAGATCTAGCCCAAGCGGAACGCGCCCACTCGCATCAGCTCGCTAGCCTCATGGAAGGACATGGGCGGAGCGTTTCGACATTAACTTCACAGATTGAAAGGTTGGTGGGTGAAGTCGAGACGCTCCGCTCGTGGCTGGATCGTGAGGTCAGCGACCCCTTACAAGCGGTGCGGGAGGTCCACGCCGGAGTCAAGGAGCTGTGTCGCCGCCCCCCTCCCACGCTGGTTCCTGGGAAGGCTGACCGTGGCCGTCTAGACCCGGCGGACTTGGAGGCAATCGTTGGCACAACAAACCGACTACAGGGTACCCTGACGCGCCTCGAGGTCGAGATGGAGCAGCTACCTCGGCGCGTCGGGGAACAACTCCCCATTCCGGTCATGCAGTCCCCGTTGCGGTCCTCTTCCCCAAACCCGCCAAGCACACCTTGCCTAGACTTCGCCCCTAGGCTGGATAGGATCGAGGGGGCCATCGGGGACCTCTACAAGACCTTTAAAGAGGTCGTCTCGCGCCAGGGGAAGAGGAGCGAGTGCGCTGGAGCGGGGGCCATGCGTGACCTCCTGAAGCCGGTAACAGCTAAAATTGACACGGTGCTTCACGAGGTCCGCGACATTGGGCCCAAACCGCTCGCGCACATCACGCTCCCATCCTTGGCGGAGGAGATGGCCCCCCCATCCACGCAAACCCCCAACCAACAGCTCCCCCCTGCGAGGCGTGCCCAATATCCTGGTGCCGACGCATACGCCCGAGTCGCTGCGCTACCAAAGCGCACGCCGCCCTCTGCGACGCTTGTAGTGTCATCCAAGGACCCCCGCGAAACAAGCGAAGGGGTCCTGCAGGCAATCCAGAGGGTGGCAAATACCCAGGAAACCGGAGCACGAGTCGACGCTGTGAGGAAGGCCAAGAACCAGAAGGTCGTCCTGCGCTGCCGCGCCGAAGAAGACGCCAAGAAGATGGCAGGGCAGCTGCGGGCGTCCTCGGCTGGCCTCACGGTGTCGACTCCGACGAGCAGAAGACCGCTCGTCGAAATAAGAGACGTTCTGGCGGCATATAAAGATGCAGAGATTATCCAGCACCTGCGCTGCCAGAACGAAGAAGTGTTCCGGGACCTGGAGGAAAAGGATTCGGGCGTTGTAGTCAAGTACAGGAAACGGGCACGCAACGCACTCGAATGCCACCCGGTCCTGGAGGTCGCCCCAAAGCTGTGGCAGAGACTGACGCAGGCGGGGCGCGTTTACATCGGCATCCGCTGCCGTCAGGTGAGGGACCAGACACCCCTGGTACAGTGTTCGCACTGCCTAGGTTTTGGGCACACACGTAGAGTGTGCCCAATGCCCGAGGAGGCATGTGCGCACTGTGTTAAGATCCACCGCAGGGGTGAGTGTCCTCGCCGGGCGGAGGGTGCCGCACCGGCCTGCGTAAACTGCCACAGGGAAAAGCGGCCTCCAGCGGAGTCCCACCACTCGGCGCTAGACCGGGAGTGTCCCGAGGCGCGTAAGTGGGACTCCATCGCACGATCTCGGGTGGCATATTGCTGAGGGCACCCCAACGCATAACATCGCGTCGGCCACTGAGCGGGTTACTGAGACCCCCCGTTTAGCGATGGTGCAGGCCAATTTGCAGCGCTCAAAACTGGCCCTGGCGGAGCTGCAGTGCTGGGCCTCTCGTGGGAAAGCCTCCATAGCCCTCGTCCAAGAGCCCTACACGGGTAAGACGGGGGGCGCAGGGCGCTCGAGATCTAGCCCAAGCGGAACGCGCCCACTCGCATCAGCTCGCTAGCCTCATGGAAGGACATGGGCGGAGCGTTTCGACATTAACTTCACAGATTGAAAGGTTGGTGGGTGAAGTCGAGACGCTCCGCTCGTGGCTGGATCGTGAGGTCAGCGACCCCTTACAAGCGGTGCGGGAGGTCCACGCCGGAGTCAAGGAGCTGTGTCGCCGCCCCCCTCCCACGCTGGTTCCTGGGAAGGCTGACCGTGGCCGTCTAGACCCGGCAGACTTGGAGGCAATCGTTGGCACAACAAACCGACTACAGGGTACCCTGACGCGCCTCGAGGTCGAGATGGAGCAGCTACCTCGGCGCGTCGGGGAACAACTCCCCATTCCGCAAAATAAATAGCAAAAAGAAAAAAAATAAAATAATGATGATAAATTAAAAAGCATGTTAAGATAAGAATTGAAAATTGTAAAGGGAAAAATGAAACATAGAATAAAGGTAAAAGTAATAATGAAATAGCCATGTAAATGTATTAAAAATAAATAGAATAGAATAAAATTATATTGAAATGTATAATCTAATGTAAATATGACATTTGGAAAAATATATGTATAATGGAAAATTTGGATAAATAAATAATTAATATAAGAATACATAATGTAAATAAATGTAAGGATACGATTAAGACACAACAAGAACAAAACCAATAATGTATAGTAAAATAAGTTAGTCAAAGTATAGTACAACTAATAGAATTAATTACCGCAAAAAAAATCTCGGATCACGTCTGAGGGAAGGGGACCACAAAAAAAAAAACAATCAGGGAGCGAGCTCGCAGAAAATAGAGCCGCTTCGGAAAGTATAGCCGCTAGCGATTCTACGACAAGTGGCGCCGTAAGGCCGGAGGAACCCCAAAAACGGGCTAAGTATCCTCCCCTAATTGTAGAATCGTTACCCGATTGGTACAAACACTTCGAAGCCATCAAGAAAACTTTAGATAAAGCACCGAACGCGCGACCTTTTGGCGCTGGGGTGAGATTTTTACCACAAGACCACCAGGAGTATCGCGCCATACAAACATACCTCTATGAATTAGAAAAGAAAGAGTCGATTTCCTGGTTTTCTTATTCGCTACCAGAGGAGGAATGCCTCAAAGTAGCGATAAGAGGATTGCCTAGGATAACGAAAACTGACGATATTATCGAAGCGCTGAAACAAAAAGGGTTTCAACCGGAAATCGTAAGAAATATACGGGCGCGTGGTGACCGCCCGGGCAGTATTTTTTACGCCGCGATGAAGCGAACTCCCAACTTAATCCCAGACATCTATCATATTAACGAGTTGATGATGATGACTACGGTGAAAATAAAAGCCTGGCGGGGGAAATCTGGACCCGCCCAATGTCACAGGTGCCAGAAATTCCGGCACAGTTCCCACCACTGCCACCGACAGCAGGCCTGCGTCAGGTGCGGGGGGCCGCATTTCGCGGCCAATTGCGACCGCGCTAGAGACGCACCGGCGACATGCGCAAACTGTGGGGGGCCACACCCGGCCAACCACACACAGTGCCCTGTCCGCAGAAGAGAGGCGCGTAATAAGCGGGCTGGAACACTTGCTGCAACGGGGCGCAAAGGGCAAACCCTAACCCAGCAAAACGTCGTGGTTGAGGCGGCACCGGCGACCCTCATGGCGCCGGCGAACAACCCGACTCAACGCGGGAGCAGGGCGGGCCCCGACAGCAATAAAAATAAGAAAAAGCGCACGAAGAAGGCTGCAAAAGCAACGAAGACTCAGGAGACTGATCCCAGTCGATTGACGGGATTATTTGAAGAGGTGTTCAAAGCAGTCGTTCAAAAGCTAGGCGAGGGGGGCCTAAATGAACTACTCAAGAGATCCGATGCAACAAGGCCTCTAAATGGATGATACAGCCACCAGAATCGTCCACTGGAATGCTCAAGGTCTGAGGAGCAAGAGGAGATGTTATGCTGATTTCGGAAACTCTTCTACATCAGAATGATGTCTTTAAGATGCCAGGCTATCATGTTTATAGGAAGGACGAGAGATCGCCCGCCGTTGCCGCCTACAGGGGGTTGGCGGTGTTGACTAGAATAAACGTGATACATCAACTGTTACCACACTCAGAGTATCAATCCCTCTATGCTCTGGGTGTGTTAATAAATATAAATGGTCGAAACATAAAGCTTTATGCCGCCTACCGACCGCCCACAGCAGCAACTGACACCTTGAAAGCTGATTTGGAGGACTTATTAACAGCAGATCCGACCCCGATAATTATAGCCGGCGACCTCAACTTAAAGCATAGTTCCTGGAATTCCACCAGGAACACAGCGCTCGGCGCACGAATACTGCGACACTCAGATGCCCTTAATTATGACATCATAGGACCCGACGTGCCTACGCACTATGGCAATCGAGGTTCGAGAGAAGTCCTAGACATATGTCTCTACAGAGGGTTACTAACACCGCCTGTGCAGACAGTACTCCCGGATCTACCATCTGACCACAGACCGGTACTCTTGGAGCTTTATGAGTCTCCGTTGACAATTGGCCTTCCCCCCCCGCATCGAAATATGCTGGGAGAGATTTCGGGATGAGCTGGAGATTATTACACCCCCGCGCAAGATGTCTACAATAGAAGATGTTGAGATCATGACCGAGGACATCACACGGTGCATCCACGGTGGAGGTGTCTTCGAGTGTAAAATCGGCTGGTAGTAGACGTATAACACTACCGCGATGCATACAGGACCTTATTCGGCAGAAACGAAGTCTCCGTATACTATGGCAGAATACCCGTTGCCCGAGTTTGAAAACTCACCTCAACTCGTTGGTGACGCGCGTTAAGCTTGCTTTAGACGACCACGCGGCCGAATCTTGGGACGCGCACGTTGAGAGCATTAGAGACCACATCCCCTCGGTGCACCGACCGTCATGCGCCGTATAAGACCGTCGCGGCCATGACAATACTCTATAACGGTATCTTACGGGCAGGCCACTTTCCCAGAGCGTGAAAGCTGGGTTTGGTCGTGATGCTCCCGAAACAAGGGAAAAATCTCCAGAAACCTGAAAGCTACAGACCGATCACGCTGCTCAGCACGCTCTTGAAAGTTTTCGAGAGACTCGTGCTGGGCATGCTGAAACCTCATGCAAACTTACGGAGCGAACAGTTCGGTTTTAGAGAGGGCCACTCTACGACCCTACAGTTAACAAGGGTGATCCAGACCCTTGTCGAAACGCGCAACAACAAGCAGCACGCCGCCATGGTGCTCTTAGACATGGAGAAAGCTTTCGACAAGGTGTGGCACGACGGGCTTTTATATAAGCTGTCGGAACAAACCACCACCCCCGCCCGACTATAAAGAATTATCAAATCTTTTCTGGAGGACCGACGAATACAAGTACGAGTGGAGAACCATATGTCGCGAGAGGTAGCGGTACGAGCAGGAGTACCACAGGGCAGCTGCCTCTCGCCACTGCTCTACGCAATTTACACCAACGACATCCCAGCAATCGACAAGGCGAAGTTAGACTTGTTCGCCGATGATACTGCCTACTGGACGACATCAATGAACAGGCAGAGAGCCGCAGCTATACTACAACCAACACTCGATGTACTGCCCGACTGGCTCGACAGATGGCGGCTGTCGGTCAACATCGGCAAGACGCAGGCCTTCCAACTAAGACACGCCAAAACCGAAACACCCCCTCTGACACTCCAAGGCCAGACACTCGCATGGAGGAGCGACGTGAAATACCTTGGGGTAACTATTGACAGAGGGCTGACTTTCAAGAAACATGTCGAAAACGTTATCGCGCAAGTGAGAGTGGCGAGGAGAATGCTACGCCCGGTTTTCGCCTCAAAACTTCCGTACCGCACTAAACTAGGTCTCTATAAGACGTACGTGAGATCACGTCTCACGTACGCAGCCCCGGCTTGGTTCGGTTGCGTGCCAGATTACCTTAAACGCAGATTACGAACACAACAAAGCCAGACGCTGAGAACGATTGTCGGGGCCCCACGATACGTGAGGAACGCGACGATCGCACGCGATCTGCGCATAGAGAGCCTAGATAGTTTTATAAGCAGCCTCGCCACGAACATGTTTCGTAGGGCGGATTCATCGGTGCATGTCCACCTCCAGGACATCGCACCGCTTCATACCAGACCTCCTGACGATAATAGTAGTGATATCCATGCAACACAGACTGGCAGAAGGAAAAGAAGGATCATCAAACCGCAGGCACGATCGCTCATTCGCTCGTCAGAGCAGGAA
>MU160934.1:39497-51241 GCA_015888305.1 Antheraea pernyi
TCTAGTCTGAAATATAATTATATTTATTAAATACTCTGATTGTAAGTCTCATTTAAGCAATCAGTTAGTTTCCACAACATCATTGCAACATATTAAATAAAATAATTGTGACAGAACAAACAACTTTATGCCCACAAACAGGCTCTCCGAGAACAAATGTAAGGCAAGGACTTGCACCTCACCTCTACTATCTACCACTATCACCATATATCTACCACTATTTACTAGTAATATAAATCCAACCCATCAGCATTTTCTTGCCTCAGGCTGGCACTGACCTACTGGCAAAGCAGAATGTCATAGGTTGTAAAGGAAACCACAAATGGACAGACAACAAAATCATTACGATTATCTACCACACAAATTTGGTCAAAAAAGTCATTAAAAACACTCAAATTTTAGACACCCATATAGAGAACATGACTGGACAAATAGCATGTCTATCCACCACCCGGAACTGAATTACCACACAGAAGCTACTATAGCCCATCTTGGAAAATCTATCTATATTCTTAATCTATCTATCTAGCAATCTTCACAATAAATAATAAACCAGATCACTGTAATGACCACAGTAACACTCAAGCCAAGTGCATTTTCTTTCATACACTGACTCCGATTCGCGCACACAAGTGCTAACGACGAATTCTTCGAATTGTCAACAGATATTGATAACTCAATTTAGATCAATTATGACACGATAACAGAATTGACACCCATAATTTTGTGATCAACAAAAATAAAATTCCCTACCAGACACCACTCGATGGTAATTTTTGCATCACATATATGCTATTGTATTTGTTCGATTAACTATTTTATAAACATAAACGCTTCTTATTTTACAAGTAAAAGACTACACTTCTAAATTATTACCTACCTACCCTAATTTTATCTATTATAATCAAGGCAACCATTACAAACGTAAGAATGAAATTGGTTTCTCACTCTACGGTTACACTTAGAGATGTGTAACACTGCGCTGCGCCGCGCAATTGCGCCAACTCAGTTCTCTGTGCTAGATGTGTTAACTCACTTCTTCAAAATGAGTTGGCGCACAGCGCAGACCGGGATATTCGAATATCATTTTTATAAACGGCAACTCTGTGAAATGTAAATGGAATTATACCTAGGTAATCTTACCTTTCTTTTTTATCTAGATTGCACTTTACTTATTTTTCTTCTTCGTTAATTTATGGCGCGGTGTGTAAGTAATACACAATTCCGCCAATGTAATGTAGATACAGAGTGTGCGCTGTCTGTGGCAGTGTCATAAACGAAGGAGACCAATTAAAAAATGAAATTGGAAAACGAAGATAATTAATTTGTGTTCAGACCGAGTTATTGTATGTATCCTCCAAATATACATATTAACAAATTTAGATACATATTGATTAAGAAATAGATAATCAGATTAAAGTTTGATTTTGTTAATTTTAATAAATAATGACAAGACCTGTAAAATTAAAGCGTTATTGGCTATATAAGGCTAATGCTAAGACACACAAAAGGATAATAGGACGGGGAATATAAGGAGGGATATCGAAAAGGGAGAATCTGTTTCTCGAACAATTAAAAAATATATGATCTGGGGAACCGTCGTCTAGGCCGCATTCGCAGAAAGAATAGTCCCTAATCCTTAATTTAGACAGATGCACTGGTGTACAAGTATGACCTAGACGAAGACGACAGATCATGGAAGTAACGGCCTTATTTAGATATTGGAATTTAAAAAATCATGGGTTTTGGGGGAATTCATTTTGGAAAGAACCCTAAGGTTTTCCCTTATATTTTCTGGAAAAATTTCAATCCTTTTGCCATGATTCTAATAATCTAGTTTATCTAAAGAACGTAAATCTTCTGTATATAGTCTATAATAGTCGAAGGAACCAGATTGGTCAGCATCCTTTGCGCAAGAATCCACTGACTCATTCCCAGAGATACCGCAATGGCCTGGAATCCAAGCAATGTTTCGGCCATAAAGTTTTATTTTGACAGATGGCCGAGTTGACAGCTGTGTGTAAAACAAATGACGGAATACGGTTAGGTTCGAAAATAAAAACGAATGAACTATAATCGATTCTGTGGGGACTAGTTGAATGAAAAACATGGTTGATTTATTTTAATTTGTTATTGTGTTGTAGTGTACAAAATTATTGTTATATTGTTTTCTAAAGTGTATTAAAGTAACAAAGAAAAAAATTCTTTGAAATAAATCATTTTTAGACATGCCATTTTACCATAAACATACATAACACTACCTGAATTAGAACAGTCAAGTCTATTCATGCCCGATATTACATCTTTCTCTCGCTGTTTGTGCTGAGTACCTGTGAGCGCGACTTACAGATGGCGCGCATTACGTTGCTCACTCGGTATGTTTTCATTTTGTTGTTTCTCCATGGCGCAATTTTGAGTTAGCGCAATGAGCCGGCGCAGTAAACTGCTCCTGAGTTAGCGCAAGGATTTTCACTGAGTTACCCATCTCTAGTTATACTAGTTTATAGTTTTCATTTAGTATAAGTACTGGATACAAGCTTTTTAGGATCTAAAATAAAATGTTACTAAACGTATATAAATCAATCTTTGTTTACCTGATTTATTAAAAAACTTTGAAAAACAACAAATTGTGTCTTATTTATTTAGATAGTATTTTTAAATTATTTTTTAATTTGGATGAACTTTTTTACTAAACCATAATGATGGCGTGATATTAAAAAATAAATTAAAAACATGAACCGTCAGTTTGAGATCTTTGTCTTAAAAAATCAGCCGAAAGGCTAATTGCAATTTGTATTAATAAATATTACAAATAATTATTTTGTTTTAAGCCTTTATTAGATAATCGAATATGGTCCTGTTTTGAAACACAAATTTTAATGGTTGTTGTACCAATTTCGTTTATTATGCGGGCAGTACACAGATTACGTTTTCTTTTTTTACACAGATTTTTTATTATACAAGTCAATAAAAATCATAAATAAATATTTTTTTATAATATTCTTCATTGACACAGACAATTACTTTGCTTGAGGAGAATTATGTTTGTCATGATTTTTGTACGGTTTTCACCAGTACATAAAGTGATTAAGAATATAATTTGTCAAGGTTTTTTAATGTCAGGGCGGGACGACGTCCGCCAGGCCCGCTAGTGAATAATTAAAAAAAAGGCACTATATGGTTTACTTTACAGAATTACAAAGAATATAATAACGCTGGCCCTGTTCAAATATCTAATATGTTTAAATATATTATAATGTGTCAATATTACTTTGAGCGTATTTGCTTTAAATATTTGATGTGCTGTTTTCATCTGGTATGTTTGTATTATATGGTCAGGATATAATTAGCTCAATTGTCTAATAAAATCTCCATCAATTATGGCTCTATGTGACATTTTGAAAGCATGTGTCACTTTATGCTACCTTTTAAAAATAATGGGATAATATATTATTATGAAATTTGTTAAACATGTTAAGCTTAAACAACATGTATCCAGTAGCATTAACAATGTAAAAAACGTGTCTGATAGTCTTTGTATCGATACCTGCTTACTCTGTGCTAGGTACCTACGTATTATGTATCCGGTTCCATAAAATGTACCATTTTTGATATCTGTTGGATCTCTGTGTGGCACAAAATCGTTGATCTTTTGTCGAAGGCCATTTGTGAATTTATTTGTTATTGAATTGTGTGATTGTTTCCTTGTTCCATCGTTGTTTTGTTGTTTCCCATCGATTTACTTGTGTTCTGTCACATTGCCTCGTGGTATTATTGAAATGAGAAAAAAAAATAAAATTTAGACGTCGTCTATTCTGCCCTAGCAATTTGTGCTAAATATGAAAGAAGTGAAAATGCCTACTGCTGTTGAACTTATAGTTAGGTGCTAATGGAAATGTGTCTCAATAAGGGCATTTAAAAATTGTGCTGCTTTTATGAATGCTTTTACTGATCTTAAAAACTATTGTCGAAATAAGATGCAGTTGTTGGATTGTGTAGTTGAAGGTCATATTTATACTTTTATTTCGGGCTTTATGGTTATTGATTACTTGTCATGTTTGAGCAGTCACTTATAACCTATACTCTATACACCTATGCTCATAACCTATGCTCTATACATGTTCTGTAATTTCTAATAATCTGTCCTATTTCTGCTAAATAAATTTGGAATATGGTATTATAATGTTGGCAATTCATATTCTTTGAAGTCCTGCGTTGAACTGTTGAATCAAAATCAAAGACTCTTTATTCAATTAAGGCCCTGAGAAGGCACTTATGAATGTCAAAGCTACCACTGGTTCCGAAAACAACCCAGTCATCGAGAAGAACCGGCAAGAAACTCGATCTGGTTTATCTTTTCATAATGCATAACATTTTTTTTATTATTACAACATAATACACAGACACATAAAGCTACATTCGTTTTTAGTGGTTGCACAGAGAGAGGTGTCACTTCCAGATGTCGCTATCGTTTACATACTGATCTACCCTGTAATAACCTTTATGTATTAAGACCCGCTTGACATAAGATTTGAACCTACTATCTGGCAAATCGGTAATGTGTTTTGCGACTTTGTTATAAAATCTAACACTATTACCTAAAAAACTGTTACTGGTCTTAGTAAGCCTGAAACATGGAGTGACCAGTTTGTTATGGTTTCTGGTATTTACATTATGTCGGTCAATTACTAAATCCAGTTTATCTAAGTTTTTTCGGACGTACATCAAATTCTCAAGAATATATTGAGAGGGCAGAGTTAAAATACCGAATTCCTGAAACTTAGTCTTTAATGATTCACAAGGTCCCATATCATAGATTGCTCGAACTGCCCATTTTTGTAGTAGGTATATGGTGTCTACCTCAGCTGCAGCCCCCAACAACAAAATGCCATAAGACATTAAGCTATGGAAGTAAGCGAAGTAGACCAACGTTGCCGTGGCAATATTTGTTAGCTGGTGAATTTTTCGAATGGTGAACGCAGCAGAACTTAATCTTCCAGCCAATTTTTTTATATGAGAATAAAATCCATTGAAGTCCTGCGTTGAACAAAATCCATTGAAGTCCTGCGTTGAACTGTTGAACAAAATCCATTGACGTCCTGCGTTGAACTGTTCAACAAAATCCATTGAAGTCCTGTGTTGAACTGTTGAACAAAATCCATTGACGTCCTGCGTTGAGCTGTTACACACTACTGACATGCATTCTCATTGTTATTGTGATATTTTTACAATTACATGTCCAGTTATAATATAAAATAAGCATCCTTATAAACCCAACTTCTTTTAAACATAATATAAATAATGAAAGCATTATTGTTGTCAGTTTCTGACTTTGGAATGTGTCTCGCGTTTATTTTGTTGTGTAGATATAATAAAACACAATGGTATCTTGATTGATTGTGTTTATATGAATACAATTGAAACTGTGCTTATTACATTTCCTTCAGATATATAGATGTCACAATAATTTTTGATAAACCTAGGGTGTATCCAAAATGAAAAAGAAAAGAGGTTTATCACTGGAGTTAGGATATGGGCGAGGGTGAAAGGCCTTATAAAAATACTATTGGATGTTATACAACTGGATAGCAGAACAGGACTAATGTTTCTTTGTATTACAATTGGGTTTATATATAGTGCAACCTAATGTAACCTTTAAACAAATACACATTTAAATAGCCCATTGTTATAGCTCAGTAACAATTTAGGTGGTAATGGAATGCATGTGAACGCATTATAATGACATGATCTATATCATTAAAGTGTAGGGTTTTATTATATAATTTACTATTATATGTTACAATAATATATTTGTAATACCTCCACTTAATGCTTAAATGCATGATTTTTTATTTAATTATGAAACAATTATTTCAGTATAGGTTTTGAGTCACAGATAAAGGGAAAAATAATTTAAAAAATCTTGGTTTCAATAAAAACTATATTTTTGTAAAAAATTGTATGTAGCCATTTGGCCACACTATGCATCTAGGTAGGTGATGAAAAATCTTATTCATACATAAATAAATCTATGGATCTTATGATCCATAGGGTTATTTATGTATGAAATGCAGTAAAACGGTTTCGTTCTTTGGTGTGGCAAAGGGCCACCTGACACTTGGTGCATTCCGTCTGTGAAAACCCCTCGCACCCTGGCAACTTGCACCTATTTTTGGTATTACACCATTTCTCATTATGGTCCACCTCATCAGTTCTAACGTCTTTGGGTGGAACAGGCTTCATAGGGCCTCGGTGCTTTTTTGCATCAAATTCTGTCTTTAAAGTACTACTGGATGGTCTTCCTCTTTTATTTTCAGCAGACTTTTTATAGTTACATAATGTCTCTGCTAAGTCTGACCGAAATTCTCCAAGGTTCATAATTTTTTTTGTCCCCTTATTCATATGGGCTTTCTTATACAACACTCAAGAATTTATAACCGCCATGTCTATCATATGATAAAAAAGCCGAAGGTACCATTTTCGACTTTTTATTCTGATCCTGTACCTTCCTAAGAAACTATCCATCAGATCTACTCCTCCCATATGGGCATTGTAGTCCTTTATGATTTTTGGGCATGGTATGGCGATTTCTTTTTTTTCCTTTTTATCATATCTGTTTACTGTGCCTGCGGGTTCAGCACCGACGTAGGTAGACGCTAAAGTCACCATCTTGTTGTCTTTCCAACAAGTGACTGATATGTCTACATCTTCGTAATCGGCTACTTGTTCTTCGTACGTACCCCGAGATATAGAATCTTTCATAAATTCCTTTTGTATAGGTAGTTTACAATTTTTGCCGAGGCGGTTTCTTTGAATCGTACCTAATGCATAAATATCCTGGCTTTCCAGGTAGTACAGCAACGGAATCGACGTGTAAAAATTGTCGAAGTAGATTATATGATTGAGTGATTCGTCGATTGGTCAATACTATTTTCTTCGTTTTATCAATGTTTTCTTCTGTTGTTAAACACGGCTATTCAGTGTAGAGGCATTTAAGTTGATTATTGAGTTATTGTAATCAACTATAACAACTGGTTTGTACTGTGCTCGCCTCCCTGGTATATACTGGACCTCTTTCGTATTATGGTAGAGAGCCAGAGCCATTCGAGAGCCAAAACGACTTTTTGTAAAAATCAACTTGAAAAAATCGGTCTTCATTAAGGGATTATTAGACAAGGAGGAATTAATAGTAGGAATTCGAATGATTCCGAGCATCATACAAAATGCAAAGAGCGTAATAACTTCGTCTACATTGGTGTCGTACCATTCGTTCGCATATCTTTTCGATTTGTTACCAAAACGATATGAGTGAGTTATGCAGTAGGTTGGCGGGGACCAGGAGCGTTTGCCGTCTAAAATGCCTGTGAGGAAAAATCCCCATCGGCAACCAGTCGAACTCTAAAGCAGAGTTATCACCACTGCTAACGAGCTTTCGACGACAACAGATTCATTCACATTCTCTCTCACTCTGATGTTACGCCTATCACTGGTGGGTACGCCTTTCTCTTTGCCTTTCCAATGCCAAAGCATTTATCGCAATACAGGGTATTTCAAAATACAGCGTTTTCATTTGTAGATCTTCTTCGAAGCTCGCTGGTGATGTTTTATTTCCTCCTCCTCCTCGCCGATGTGTAAAAGTGACCTTGCGATTTTCACTCGAATAGTTAAATATCAATCTTTGTCTTCTTTAATAAGCATCTCGAAGGCAATTTGCACTCCCCTTATTGTTTATGTCGCGTTTTTGTTAATAATAATAAGTACTATTAATTGTTTACTTAAATATATGTGGATTTTAAAAACACGCACGTATTTGTTAGGCGTTAAGCTGCGGAAAATAGAAGTAGTCAAAACAATATTTTAAATTGAACACATGTTACCTTGCATATATACAAGCATGTTCAAACACGTTCTACGTTGTTTCATCCAATATGCTTGACATAGTCTTTATTAGATATAGAGCTCCTCCTGCTACATCATCCAATATCGTTATAATTAACGAATAGTTTACATGCTTTTAAAGCACTCCAAACAAAGTGGCACTTCGCAACGATCACACATATAAATAGTTTTTTTGTATCTTCTCTCCCGTTCCTTACATCAATGACACTGATGTCGGCTCTTCGAGTGACGACTGCTTCCTACCGTTATACCAGATCTAGGAATACATACAATAAAATTCGAATTTTTGAACCGATCATGCGGAACCTAAGAAGTATTGTGTTAGAGACCAGCCTTTGTGCTGACACGTGCGCATTATGCCTCTACAATTTTGTCAATTAGTTCCAACTGGAAAGCTAATTGTTGTGGTTGACTGTCTGTAGATTTTTCAACTATAATACGGCTATTCAGTAATCACTTGAACAATTTTTATACCATTTTTTACATTTTCCCTTTCAACTAAATATGGCTCTAGCATCTGGTCCTTTTTATCCACCCCACCGATATACTTATTATAATCAGCTATAACAACTGGTTTGTACTGTGTTCGTCTCCCTGGTATACCCTGGACCTCGATGTCTTCCTTACCATGGTGGGTTAAAATGGTAATAATGGTTTAGTTGTCTTGAAATGCCATTACGGCTGCGTCACCACAATGGCGAGCAATGCATTGGCGGGGTTGCAATTTTTGTAATTTTACAATGGCTGGTACTTGTTGGCGATTTGATCGTAAGGAGCCCACACAATCAGTATGGTTCCTTTTTTAAAATCTAGCTAATAGGGGTGAATTGAACCAGTTGTCCATAAACATCCTGTAATCTTGGTTAAGCAGGGGTCTGATGAGTCCTACAACTTTAGTGGTTTTAGTCACTATACTTGACAAAAACGAGGTGCGAGTGGCCACAAGTAACCTGTTGACTCTTCGCACAATTCATAGGTTTTCATTACAAAACGCACGGCCTTTGTTCTTATATATTGCTTAAAAGACAAGTTACCTTTCCATAGTGTCAGGGACTCATCACTTGATACGTCTCGGTTATGAGTATACCACTCTGAAAATTTACGGTTTTACTGATCTAGGATAGGACTGAGAGGAAACAATTTTGACTAATGCTGTTTACGCAAAGCATTATTGACAAAGTGGAGGGCGCCATTCGAGAGCCAGACTTAGTAAACATCGTGTTGAAAAACTCGGTCTTCATTAAGGGATTATTAGAAAAGCAGGAATTAATAGTAGGAATTAATACCATATACTTATTATAATCAACTATAACAACTGGTTTATACTGTGTTACTCTTCCTGGTATACCCTGGACCTCGATGTCTTCCTTACCATGGTGAGTTAAAATGGTAATAATGGTTTAGTTGTCTTGAAATGCCATTACGGCTGCGTCACCACAATGGCGAGCAATGCATTGGCGGGGTTGCAATTTTTGTAATTTTACAATGGCTGGTACTTGTTGGCGATTTGATCGTAAGGAGCCCACACAATCAGTATGGTTCCTTTTTTAAAATCTAGCTAATAGGGGTGAATTGAACCAGTTGTCCATAAACATCCTGTAATCTTGGTTAAGCAGGGGTCTGATGAGTCCTACAACTTTAGTGGTTTTAGTCACTATACTTGACAAAAACGAGGTGCGAGTGGCCACAAGTAACCTGTTGACTCTTCGCACAATTCATAGGTTTTCATTACAAAACGCACGGCCTTTGTTCTTATATATTGCTTAAAAGACAAGTTACCTTTCCATAGTGTCAGGGACTCATCACTTGATACGTCTCGGTTATGAGTATACCACTCTGAAAATTTACGGTTTTACTGATCTAGGATAGGACTGAGAGGAAACAATTTTGACTAATGCTGTTTACGCAAAGCATTATTGACAAAGTGGAGGGCGCCATTCGAGAGCCAGACTTAGTAAACATCGTGTTGAAAAACTCGGTCTTCATTAAGGGATTATTAGAAAAGCAGGAATTAATAGTAGGAATTAATACCATATACTTATTATAATCAACTATAACAACTGGTTTATACTGTGTTACTCTTCCTGGTATACCCTGGACCTCGATGTCTTCCTTACCATGGTGAGTTAAAATGGTAATAATGGTTTAGTTGTCTTGAAATGCCATTACGGCTGCGTCACCACAATGGCGAGCAATGCATTGGCGGGGTTGCAATTTTTGTAATTTTACAATGGCTGGTACTTGTTGGCGATTTGATCGTAAGGAGCCCACACAATCAGTATGGTTCCTTTTTTAAAATCTAGCTAATAGGGGTGAATTGAACCAGTTGTCCATAAACATCCTGTAATCTTGGTTAAGCAGGGGTCTGATGAGTCCTACAACTTTAGTGGTTTTAGTCACTATACTTGACAAAAACGAGGTGCGAGTGGCCACAAGTAACCTGTTGACTCTTCGCACAATTCATAGGTTTTCATTACAAAACGCACGGCCTTTGTTCTTATATATTGCTTAAAAGACAAGTTACCTTTCCATAGTGTCAGGGACTCATCACTTGATACGTCTCGGTTATGAGTATACCACTCTGAAAATTTACGGTTTTACTGATCTAGGATAGGACTGAGAGGAAACAATTTTGACTAATGCTGTTTACGCAAAGCATTATTGACAAAGTGGAGGGCGCCATTCGAGAGCCAGACTTTGTAAACATCGTGTTGAAAAACTCGGTCTTCATTAAGGGATTATTAGAAAAGCAGGAATTAATAGTAGGAATTAAGGAGCATCATACAAAATACAAAGAGGGTAAGAACTTCGTCTACATTGGTGTCGTACCATTCGTTCGCCTATGTCGTCGATGTCGATTTCAATTCACAAGCCTATCAATTTGTTTCCAAAACGATATGATTGAGAATTTCGTCATCGCAAAACTGCCTGAAAGCTACATAAACACATGCAGTAAGTTGGCGGGGACTAGGAGCTTTTGCCGTCTGAAAGGTCATATTTAGTTATAAGTTCTAAGTTTTGTTGCTGACGTAATCGCGATGGGCCTGCAACTATGATGTCATCAATATAACAGAATATAAACTCGGAACTCAGGAATACAGTGGTGAGCTCGATTAACGTCGATTTTACTGAAAACACTCTTGACTGTCAAGATATACGTAAAATCATGTAAACAGGGAATTGGGTATCTGTCCGGTATCGTAACCGTGTTCAATTGCCTGTAATCTCCACAAGGTCGGATTTCACCATTCTTTTTCGGAACAACATGTAATGGACTGGACCACGGGCTCTTCGAAGGACGACAAATTCCCAATTCTTGCATAATACTGAATTGCTCACTAATCTTTTTATAACGTTCGGGAGGCAGCGGGCGCGCACGGGTGGTCTGGTTGTCTCTATATGGTGTAGGACGGTATGCTTAGGAGTATCCTTGAAAGTAACAGGTTTAGTTATATCAGTATATTTAGATAAAAGATTAAAAAATGTGTGTGACTCATCCAAAGTACTCAAAGAAGGTTGATTACAAGAAACAATAGAACCTATTATGTTTATGTTAGTCACTGAATCAATTAATATACGATTACTAAGATCAACTAATAGTTTATGGTGTATTAAAAAATCCGCCCCTAGAATCGCCTCTCTGGATCGGGAGCGCTGAGGATTGTATACCTGAGTTTTCTGCATTTTGTCAATCCGTCTATTAATATTGCGGATCTCAGCTATAATCGCGTCATTGGAGTTGTAGCTGGTGGAAGGAGACTTGCTGAATCGGACTTCCGCCACCCTGACTAGAGTTGTAGTCTCTATTACTTTGTCAGCTTTACAAGCTAACACATCCAACTCAC
>MU160935.1:0-15308 GCA_015888305.1 Antheraea pernyi
GGCCACCTCCGCCTTACATTGGGCCGTTTACCGTGTGGCCCGCCGCGCCACAACGGTAACACCCGTCCCCCCTGCTGGACGAGGAGGGGCACAAGGGGCGGGTGTGCCCCAAGCCCATGCATTTAAAGCAACGCATGGGCTTCTCGTCCAGCAGGTGGACGCGGACGACGCTCCACTCGACCAGGAGCTTGCCGGCCTCGACAAGCTCCCTGGCTGCCGCCGCGGGGAGCGTAATGTGGACCACACCAAGGCCCCCCCAATTCTTCTTTTTTTAATTCACGTATTAAATTTTCGTACCTTATAGCATCATCGTTATCCAGATTGCCAGTAATAGTTTTAATTAATGTTCCGAGAGGATTAAGTAAACCACGTTTAGTTCTTACCAATGACGGGACAAGTTCCTTATATTTTTCTATAGTTATGTTCATAGCGTATTCGGTTTGTGATTGAACTTCAGCGTAATCAGAATCAAAAGCTTTGGTGTCAAAACAACTCTCAACATGTTGCTTTAACTTTATAAAATCGTTTATACTTAATTTTAACTGATCGTAAATAAGTTTTAAGTCTAGGATTTTAATAATAGTCCATTTATCGTGGCTCACGACAGCTTGACCTTCCTTTACTGGTAGAAGCCCTGGATTCTTGTCAATCGGCTGCAGATGAAGGGCCTGGCCGTGGATCACGTGTACCGCCAGAAGTACAAACCTGTGGAGGACGTTTGATGTCTTTAATGGGAACTTTGGTATTTCTATTTTGTGTTATAACGGGCACGACGTTTCTCTGTGGTCCACCTGTAACCTGAGCTTTTTGATAGCGTGGTTTGTCCTTACTGCGTCTTGTGTTTACTCCTTTGATAAATATCGTATCTCCTACGTCTATGTCGAGATTCGTTTCTCCACCACGCTTCTCTCTTATAGCCATCTTCTTATCAATCATCTTATCTGTTAAATATTCATACAGGTACTTTGTTTTCCTAACGTGTTCCTTTACCAGTTGTTGAGTGAATTGTTTGTTAAAGTCCACATAAAATGCACTATTAGATTCTGTGTGTCCGAAAACAACTTCGAACGGCGTGAGTCCAGTGGTTGAATGAATAGTGTGGTTATATGACATTATAGCATAGGTCATAACAGATGCTGCATTCGTTATTTTACGTTCGTATTTCGCAATTCGGTAGATCTCTATAATAGTGGAGTGAAACCGTTCTACAATACCCATCGAGTTGGGGTTATGTGGAGTACCGATGTGTAGTTGGATTTTGTAAAATTCTAATAATTCCTTTATTAGTTGATTGTTGAATTCTACGCCGGGATCACAACTGATTCGATTTGGAATGCCATACATCGAGAAATACTTCAATAGGGCTCTTACTACTTCCGGGGTAGATTTGGTATTTATTTCGATTGCTTGGCCTAATTTACTGAATGCATCCACAATTGTAAGGTAATGTTTTCCTTCAATCGAAAAGGTGTCGATGAATAATTCCTGAAATGGTTTAGTTTGTGTTTGTGATAGTTGTAATTCTGGTTTCAATGGTTTGCGGTCGTATTTCATTTTCTTACATATTTCACATGAATTAATTATACTAGCAACTATTTGATCCATATTATCCCAATAGAATACTCGTCTGAGGTGTACCAGAGTTTCCTTGATTCCTCTGTGACTATTTTTGCCTGTGTGATATTTAATGACGACGTCTCGTTGTTCGTGTTCGTCATCTATAAAGACGACTCTCTTTGTACATTCGTAAAACTTTACTGACCCCTTCTGGAAAAGCTTCATAGTAGCATCTGAAAACTGTTTGCGGTGTAATTCATTTTCGAAATAAAAGAAATGTTTTATTTTAGGTCTTGTGTATTCCTTTAGGAATCTTTTAACTAAATCCGTGTTATCTATAGGTAAGTGTACTTCCAATATTCGTCGTTTGGGTTTTGACAAATCTTTAACCGTTAACTCATTTCTGTTCCAGGTATATACAATTATTTGATTTGGTTTCGTGTCTATAGCTTCCTGAAGGATAGGCATACCGTCTGTATCCATATCGCGGGCTGAGTGTACAGTATCTATACTTTCGTTGCTTGGTCTTTCCGATGCTGTTGCTGTGGTACTGCCAAGCGAAGGAATCGAATAGGGTGACCTTCGGCCGTCACCTACTGTCGCTTTCATTGACACGTCGTCGGTTTCACCTAACATGTTAATTTTAATTCGGGATAATGCGTCGGCATTACAGTTTTGTTTTCCGTTTTTGTACACAATGTTATAATCAAATTCTTCTAAACGCAGTTTCCACCTTGTCAGTTTGCTATTCGGTTCTTTTATCGAGTTAAGCCAAGCTAGTGGTCTATGGTCCGTATAAATGGTAAACTTCTTCCCATACAAATAAGGTCGAAAGTGTTTTGTAGCCCATACTATTGCCAAAAGCTCCTTTTCGATGGTACTGTACCGTGTTTCGGCGTCGTTTAACGTGCGGCTTGCATAGGCTATAGGTTTATCGGTTCCAATTGGTCCTTGGGAGAGGACAGCTCCCAAAGCGACATTGGATGCATCCGTCGTAAGGACAAAAGGTTTGGAGAAGTCAGGGAACTGTAGTAGTGGTGCGTTTGTTAGTATTTCTTTACACCTTTCAAACGCTTCTATGTATTCTGATTTCGTATAATCAATTTTATTTTTCTTTTTGAGACATGACGTCAGAGGTTGTGTTAATTTGGCAAAATCTTTGATAAATTTACGGTAGTAGCCCACCAAACCAAGAAAACTCTTGATTTCGGTGGTTGTTCTCGGCAACGGAAAGTCTAAAACGGCTTTAATTTTATCGTTGTTGGGCATAAGGCCATTTTTAGTAATGGTATGGCCTAAGTAGAGAACTTCTTTCCTTAGGAACTCGCATTTGTCAAGTGTAACTTTGAGGTTTGTTTCTCTAAGTCGGTCAAATATTTTGCGAAGCTTATCAACGTGCTCCTGGAGACTGGAAGAGTATACTATGATGTCATCAAGATATACCAAGCAATGTATACCTTGTAAGCCTCGCAACACACTATCCATTGCTCTTTGGAACGTTGCGGGTGCTGTTTTCAGGCCAAAGGGCATCCTTTTGAACTCGTAATGTCCAGTTTGGGTTGTAAATGCTGTTTTCATTCTGTCCGCTTCGTTTACCTCTATTTGATGATATCCGCTCGCCAGGTCAATAGTACTAAAATATTGAGATTTACCTAACTTGTCAAAAAGGTCGGATATGTTTGGCAGCGGATATTTATCATCAATCGTGATCTCGTTAAGGCGTCGATAGTCAATTACCATTCTATATTTTCGTACTCCTGATGCGTCCATTTTTTTGGGTACCAGGTGTACTGGTGCACTCCAGGGTGAGTAGGACTCCTGTATAACATTATCTTCCAACAGTTTCTGTACTTGGTTTTGTATTTCTTCATTTTGGCAAGGGGGATGACGGTAAGGTCGAATATAGATAGGGTCTTCATTAGTTGTCCTGATATTGTGCTTTATTTGATTGGTGAAAGATAATGGTATCTTGTCACAATAAAATATATCTCTATATTCATAGCAAAGTTTTGATATACATCCATGTTCTTCCTGGTTTACATGATCAAGGCGTAATTTGTTCAAATTTTCTTTCAGCAGCTCATCAATCATCGCGTCGTCTTTAACTATGTTTACCTCACAGTCTTCGTTTTTGAATGTTGTTACTTCAAACGGTTCCTTAAATATTATCATACAAAATACGTTAGACGAAAAGATAGATATAATATTTAAGGAACCGTTTGAAGTAACAACATTCAAAAACGAAGACTGTGAGGTAAACATAGTTAAAGACGACGCGATGATTGATGAGCTGCTGAAAGAAAATTTGAACAAATTACGCCTTGATCATGTAAACCAGGAAGAACATGGATGTATATCAAAACTTTGCTATGAATATAGAGATATATTTTATTGTGACAAGATACCATTATCTTTCACCAATCAAATAAAGCACAATATCAGGACAACTAATGAAGACCCTATCTATATTAAAACTTTTGAACGTTTTCTACAATGGAATGTAGATAACTTCATTATGGAGGCTGTGAGCATGAGTATTTACAAGCGAAACACAACCGTGAAGGGATGTATACAGCAATACCACAAAGTTCGGCATCCATCAGTGAATCATGACGCCGCTTCGCTCCATAAAAACTTCCTTCTCTTTATAACGCGATCTGTAGGCTTCCCGATCATTCAGATTTTACTGTATTGCCGTTTTTGTTCTCCTACCCTTCGAGTTATGGCACGGACATTCAGGTAATCCCGCTTCTGATTTATTTATTTATTTATTTATTGAACACCAACACAATGTACACTGATCATTATTAAAATAATACACGCACAATTTGAAACGGTAAGTGTCATCGTAATTAGAGGTGTAGACTACATGCTTAGTCTGACAATGAGCAAACAGTTAGAGTTACAAAATGAATTAAGATATTTACTTAATATTATACATTAAGAAAATTAATACAGTAAACAAACTTAAACAAAATTTGGAATATAGTAGCCAATCATTAATAGACATAGTAATAATTGTTAGCTGTCATAATACAATAATACATGATGGAGGCTGGAAACAAAAATAAAAACATTACAACTGAGAGCAACTTGAGATTTCAAGCAGAATTTTATGTGATCAAATGGAAAAATTAAAAGAAAAAAAAAAATAAATAATCTAATATAATGAGTATACGGGCATCTAATATAATGAGTATATTAACAATTAGACAATTTCTCCTTTTAGTTCCTTTCTAAACATGGCGATGTTTGCTGCGAATAAGTCAACATTTGTATTTTGTTTCGATGTACTGTTAAACTCACGAGTTAATCTGTTGAGTGGTGCGTTTTTACCTAGGTTAGAATTACTGTGAGTTTCTTTAGTTTAGTTTGAGTTACACTAATCACGTATAGAGTCGATGCAGTCAGGAATGGCAATAAACACTCTGAAGGTACTGTGACTATTTATCCGGGCAGAGCTTCGCCGTACAATAACTTCCACATAGGAATGCGTGCAGATCAGCGACATCTTGCCCTTTATATGCCGAACTCCCACCAATGTAGTCTCACACCGGGGTGAATAATGAACAGCCGATAACTTCCACTAATAGCGTTCGAGGTCATTAGTAACACCCCGATAAAGTCAATAGCGCGGTATCGCAGGTCAATAGTGGTTCCCCGGGTGGCGTCGTAGTCTCGCCCATAGCGGTACCGGACGTAGACATTAATACTTGTCATCTTTGTTTAGCAAACATTTTTTTATACAATGAAATAAATGTAACAACATATAAGTGATAGTTTCGTTTACACAAATGTTTCATATCTTAATTCCTTAGAATCCCTTGCATTTTATGAGATAAAAAGTATCCTAGATGTAAACTTGTATTATTAGTTATCACTGTGCCAAACTTCATCAAAATTCGTTCAATACTTTCAGAGTGATACCTGTTCAAAGGGACAGACAAACAGGCAGGTCCTGGAGAATCCCTTGCGTTTTATGAGACAAAAAGAATTCTAAATATAATCTTGTAACATTAGTTATCACTGTATTCGTGTCAAGTTTCGTCAAAATCGGTTCAGTACTTTCAGCGTGATGCGTGTTCACAGGGACAAAAAGACAGACAGACAAAAATTGTTAAAAGATTATTTTTGGCTTCTATATCGATAACAAAGTCTACCCCGATCAAAAATATTTAATGTACAGATTTGACCTTGCTACAGTTTTATTATAATATAGATAGATTTTATTAATATTTTACACGAGTATAATAGATTATAGATATAAATTGAATATAGAACTGTAGGTACACATTGATGTCTCCCAGTCGTTCCGTCTGGTGCAGGTGCTGGCTGGGCAAAGGGTGATTCGGTTCCTACTTGCACCAGATAGCACGCAGGAAGCCAACCACCGTATGCCACGAGTATGGTTTTGAACCGAATACCGCGCAGAACACACTGTCTGAGTGTGCTGCGTGGGAGGAGCAACGCCACACTCTAGTTGCGGCAGTGGGGCGAGATTTCTCGGTGCCAAGCGTAGTGAAAGCCATGCTTGGCAGCAAGGAAGTATAGAATGTTGTGACCGCCTTCTGCGAGGAGGTCATGTCGCAGAAGTAGGCGGCGGAGAGGGCCCGCGAGGACGACCCTCTAAATGGCCCTCTCCGCCAACGGAGGACCGGCTAGACAACGATAAGAACGGCTAGGTGGAAGAAGACAACGCACGACTATGGTATTTTAATTGAATTATAATGTTGCTAATGCTGAATTGACAGAGAATTTCAATAGAACGAAATAAGTAGGAACATGTAACTTATCAAATTACTTGTATTATTCAATAAAACATTGATATCAACACCTACCTTGCTTATTACCTTTTTTTGTAGCCGTGTTACAGTTTTTAAACTTTTTATTTTTAATTTAGTGTAAATGTACGCGATATATGTCGGTTTGTTGCAGTATGCGGGCGTCGAACACAGCAATTTACCGGTACGATTTGCTAATTTCAGTAATGGTAATTACATTTTCAGAAAGGATACAGACGTCCCGTCAACCAGTCACGTCCGCAGCCTCCATATGGCGAATAATATAAATACCTCCACGATGCCAGTTCACTTCAACAATGATAACAATTCTGGAGACCCTAATATGTGTGTACAGGTTAGTTCAGATCTAACAATTTTTTTTTATTAACTTGGGAATGTCCTTAACGGATACGCCACCCTCCATGGGGGAGAGTGGGTTATGTCCGATTTGCACGGACTAAAACCCCATGGTGTACCCTCTACTGCCATAATGGAGTGACACGAGCTCGTACTAGCTAGCAACACGTGTCACCCCGGCAGCCGGCCCACTATGGCCCCCCCGCGCTAGAAAGAGACAGCCTGGTACACGTAGACTGTCTTTTTTTTATATCATAGGAGGCAAATGAATAGGTTGGTCACCTGACGTTAAATGATCACCACCGTCCATAGACACTTGTAATACCAAGAGAGTGGCAAGTGCGTTTGGGGGAGGGGGAGTGCTATTGGAGGAGGTGATGGATAGAGGGGGAGGGTAGTGGACTGGGGGAAGGGAGTGGGCAGGGAGAGGGTAGTGGGCAGGGGGAGAGGAGTGGGCAGGGGAGGCGGCAGCGGCACTCGGACGACTCCTCCCAAACACGGGGGGGCCAGGCGCCGTCTGCTGTAGCCTCTATATGGGGGTCGTACGGTCCATGGCCGCCTACGGGCCACCGTTGTGGGTAGACGCGTACCATACCGTGCGGTACCCTCGTATCACCCTCAACGCCACGGTATTCTGCGCAGATCGCAGCGCACGGATATTTGTGGCGTTCAGGGTGATACGAGGGTACCGCATGGTGTCCTCGGGGGTGGCCATGGTGCTGGCCGGCTCCCTTCCCTGGGAGCTAGAGGCGGAGGTTCTTGCCGCCGTATATCAATATACGGCGGCTAAGAAACGGATGGGGGAGCCTCTAGCTCCCAGAGAAATAGAGGAAAGGAGGAGAGAAGCTAGGGACAAAGTGGCAGAAAGGTGGCGGCGGGACCTGTCGGACGCGCGGTATGGTCGATACAAAATCGACGCCGTCCGCCGGGTCCTGCCGGATTGGTGCGATAGTGGATGGGGCTCCCTGACGTTCCGTCTGGAGCAGGTCCTGATCGGGCACGGTTGCTTCGGTTGGTACATGCACCGGATAGCACCCAGGGAGCCGACCACCGTATGCCATCAGTGCGGCATTGACCCGGACACCGCGCAGCACACTCTGTCTGAGTATGCTGCGTGGGAGGAGCAACGTCGCACTCTGGCTGCGGCGGTAGGGCAAGACCTCTCACTGCCGAGTGTGGTTGCGGCCATGCTCGGTAGTGAGGATAACTGGAATGCTCCGTGAGCAGGATCCTCAAAGTGACCCTCTCCGCCAACGGAGGACAGGCAGGAGGAGGCGGCAGTTTGACCGCCTCCTCCCACCGTAACCGGACCTAGGGAAGATGGGTCGGGGGCCCATCTTCCTAGTGCACAGGTCCGGCGGACGGAGGAGACGGCCGGTGTGTACCCGACTGTCTCCTAACAGGACGAGGCCCGGCGGCAGCGATATCGCTGCTGGGCCAACCGCTGGGGCGGCACGATAAAGTTTATAGAGCTCTCGTGCTGCCCCAACTTATCGGTAGACGTATACCGTAGGGTTTTAGTCCGTGCGAGATGGACATAACCCACCCTCTCCCCCGAGAGGGTGGTGTATCCATAAGGGATTTCCCCACGTAAAAAAAGGGGAAAGAAGTGGGCAGGGGGAGGGGATGGAGAGAGGGGCGGGGAGGGGTAGAGTAGGTGGGTAATCGGCGCTCTCACTAACCGAACGAAACGCAACAGTGCAAACACTGTTATTTCACGTTGGTTTTCTGTGAGAGGGTGGTACTACCCCGGGCGAGCCGACTCATTTATGCTGAAACCAATAATAGCTTCAGCGTGGCTCTACCACCTACATAACCTACATGTCTCTCAGGCGGCCGAACCAGTGCAATGAAGAGACGGGTCCCCCGATCCAGATCTCCCCTTGTTCCGGCTTAAGGACGAACGTAGGGGGCGAATGAATCGCCCATCCACGTCCACCCAACACCTACGTAACCCCCTTAAGGAGGTCTTGCCCCTAGTTCTGGCTGTCTTTTAGGCCAGGGCGGTCGGCACTTGGTATCTCCCATTTTGTGGTCCGCCGGTCTGCCAGCGTCGGCACATAAGGCGCAGTATAGTTGCACAACCGTGCACTCTTTTGCCTTGTGTCCGGGCTGTCCACATCGGAAGCATAAACCCTCGCGATCGAGAGACGACGGGCAGAGCGGGTGAGTGTGCCCGACGTCCATGCAGCGAAAGCAGTGCATGAGAGCACGCTCCAGGATGTGCACTCGCGCCGCACACCATCCCACAAAGAGACGCCCCTTCTTACTCAGTGCCTTAGCAGCTGCCACAAGGAACGACAAACGTATCGCTCCACCACTCCGACCAGAAGTACGTATTGGCCAGACCTGATGAGGGCCGGTTTGCAATCTCTCTTAATAGCAGCGGCGGTCACAACCTCCTCGGCAGAGACGGAATCGTCTAGCCCGACTATGCGCACATCGGCCTTCTTTATTGGCCTTCCCACTGTGGCCACATCCTTGAGTAGGTCCTTGAGGCGCTCCTATAATTTATCGGCCTGCTCAGCACTGCCAGGGCTACGGATCTCCAGCTTCCTTGCTCCGGTAGCAGTGGGCCGGACCGAAGGGGCCTTCTCAAATCCGCCAGGGAGATGTGTTCTCGCGCTTTGAGCAAAACATCCTTATACGTTACCCCTTCCTCCACAGCCCCAGACTGTAGCGTAATGGTCACTGCAGCCGAGATCTAACATTCCTTAAAGGTACATGAGAGATTGTAAGTTGTGAAGATAAACTTCTACTGGTTCTTCTATAAACTACAATATAATTTATTATCAGTGAGCTTGAGTAGCATTTGTATTTAAGTATTACTTATTTTGTAAAGATTCGTGAACTGAAATAGGAATAATGCCTCGCGTTGCCGGAAAACATATAAGCACATGGTTCATGAACATAAGTGATACGAAAATTTGGAACAATAATTAATTAAGCAGACGAATAAATTATCTCGTGTCGTATTGGAACATATCAATGCTATCACTGGAACTGGAAACACTTTGCTATCATCTGTATTCATTATATAATTTATCGGTAAATACGCAAATAAAATATATTTCTGTCAGGAATTAATTGAAAACTTGTAAGTTAAGAAACAGATTTAGAAATTTTTCAATGTTATTTATTTCAAAGAAAACTTTTAAAACTATACGACATTTCGCGTGAAGCGGACAATAAAAAAACAGACATTATTAAATTCCTCCGTGTGCACTCTAATTGGACTTCTACTAGGTATCAATGTGAATACACTTGTTATGAACTTCTAAAGAGTCATATTTGGAATTCGGATTTTCGGAGTAGTTTTTCGAATTGAACAAATTTACAATAAAATGTTAAACGCAGTGATTTATATAGAAAATCAATTATTATTTTCAAATATAAAATAAAACATGAAAAAGCAATTTTTCAAATGCGCATGAACGAATTTTACAAACTTTGGAGTGCCAACTGTCAAATGAGTCATCAATAGACCATCTATTACTTTCCAAGCTTTAAATCGTGCGTAAAAATTATTAAATTGCATTACATTAAATTATATTAATATTAAATTATTCAGAGCGACAATATCGAGAGCACAGATTGCTTACGCAAGTCAAGGTCCAGGCGGAACACGGAGGAAATAGATGAAGAAGGTATGTTATTTCTTAACATGTACAATAATTCGATAAAAAAAACTATTGGAAACGCAGAATACTATGAAAATAAAAATGTGAGCTACTACGTAACATGGAACAAGGCTTCATTGAAATGCGTGCGTCTGAATTATGGGTACGGGAAACCTAAGGGAAAATAAATATTTTTAGATACCAGGATTGGATTTATATAAAAAAAATAACACAATTACATACCTCTACACGACAACTCACATCAACATTTTATTAACTCAAGTAACACAAACAACCATTACAACACACAGAGATAGAAATAACAGTGTAAATTGGAAAGAACTGACGCAATACAACAACAGTCACGCAATATAACCTTCCAGTGAAACGACCGAGCAAGAATGTCCCCAATGGCTCGACCGACTCCCTTTTTATAGCATTTCACTAATGTACGATCAGCCGAGATCAGCCGATAAGTTCGACCAATGGCGTCGAGATTGGCCTATAAGTTCGACCAATGGCGTGTTAGGTCAATAGTACGGATAATTCTGATACAGTCGTCTGCTAACAATATAAATATATCCATGGAGCGTATGACGTCATCTTCTCATTTAATCGATGAGTTGATTAAGTTTTAGTAAAGAATATATAAAAATATATTGATTGTTTTCTACTTACCTTATATTTTATTAATAAGTACATATCAGGCTGTTTTGACAATTTTTTGCTTAAAAATCAGTACTGAACTATCTTCGGGGTAGTAAAATAAGACGCCTGTGAATATCTGAGCTTTATATTAATATTTAGATTTGGCGCATAATAGATTTCTTTTTTCCATGTAAATAAAACAGATCTTTCATTTATGGTTGTATAGCTTAGAAACTCATAAGCGAGTTCTAGTTAACATTATAAAACATAACGTAAATAAAATATATGCTATCTCCACCTAGTGGATAGTTATGGTCAAACGGATAACGTAATGACATCCATAAAGAAACATTGAAGTGTGCAAAATCGTGATGGGTGTCACCCACCTCCACCTGCCAACACCAATACCTTAATACTCGACATGATAATATATTTACTAATATGGATTGAATAGAACCTATAGCACATAACAAACTTGAGTTGTATTCACTTCCCGAGCATTTGTAGCGCTCAGTATAACGATACTACTATATACTCGTATGAGCAGGGAAACTCGTTAATTTAGACAAGTTCTTTCAGTTTACACTTCACAAGATCAATCACATTATTGATCTCACAGCGTATATTCACATCCTTATACATTCTGTCGTCATATTCGCTTATACTACTATTGTTAAAATTAATGCATACAACAATGTTTCTTTGTGGTGGTAGAGCCACGCTGAAACTATTACTGGTTTTAGCAAGAATGGGTCGGCTCGCTTGGGGTAGTACCACCCTGTCATAGAAAACCGACGTGAAGTAACAGTGCTTGCATTGTTGCGTTTCGTTCGGTCAGTGAGAGCGCCGGAGGCCCACCTCCCCTCCCTTCTCCTCTCCCACTCCCTCCCCTAACCCTTCCACCCAAAGAGTGGCAACGCACTTGCGACTCCTCTGGTGTTGTTAGTGTCCATGAACGGTGGTGATCACTTAACATTAGGTGACCCATCTGTTCGTTTGCCACCTACGACATAAAAAAAAAACAAATGGTCTTGCTCTAACAATAGCAATGTATATTATAATCGTGATATAATGCGTGACTGTTGATAGTTTGAGATGGTTTTTGCTCCAAATTTGGTTACTTTTCGTCTAAGTTTACACAGGTCACCTAGTTTACTTAAAATTAGTCCTAGTAAATTGTGACTCGTATATAAATACCAAAACTGAACTACATTTTCTTCCAGGTGACATTAATATATTTGAACCTGCGGTATTTGATGAAACAGTTATTGACCCTGAATCAGCATATTCAGAAGTACCGTTAAAAGGCATCACAGGGGTCCCACGTCAGGGCTAAAAGAACATGCTCGAAAGAAATTGTTATTAAAATATTTCTATATATAACAGGTGTTGATAAAGACAGCAATAAATATATAGCAATATAACTTGTATTTCAATATATTTCCGATTAATGTATAACTTATTTGCATAGTATATATCAGTCGATAGAGTAATACTTTGATCTTAAATTGAGTAACAGGATGTTTTTATTCTTTATTTGTACTTGACGTTTGGTCACGAATTGACCATGTCACCCCGGTCATGACCACTAACATTAAGCGTATACCATTCATAATAAATAATAACAAATTTTAGCGGTTTTAATACCACCCATAGCTAGTCTGTAAAGCACTCTTACTTCCACGGATGCCGGGAAAGCAAGAATGGCGTTAAATAAACCGATGGATCTCAATAAGTCATTCATTTTACAGCTTGGATTTTGGAGCTTGGTTACATGTACATTCTTTTTTTTTATTGTAGCACAGCAAAATGACTGCACTGTGCCTGATGGTAAGCAAAGTACAATCCAAAAACAATGGCGACCACCGAGTGACACACTATCCATCGCCGGTCGCCGCTGTCATGCCGGCCTGCAAAAAGCTGGATATGCACAGGCTGATCCCGAAACGCGACCCGCAGAAGTGAATCACTATGACGGGCTTTTTCATCATATACATAGTGGTTGCGACCCAGTCAGGCTGTAAAACCATACCACCCCACTTTCGCCTTTGCCTCGTTCGTTATTCAGCAGGGTGCACCACATGCCTGTCCGTCGCTCCGGGCAGTTAAACTGCACAGGTCCATGTGGTGGATGTGCATTATGCTGATGCTCCCACAGTTCGTTAGGGGGAGTAAGACCCATTTCCCCTTGAGGGGTCCACCATCTTGACCCCTCAGGCCGCAGTTTGGGTCCCTTAGGAGGGGACAACACCTGTTGGAGGAGCAGATGTAGTGTCGATTAGACAGTCCCTGCTCCTCCGGCCAAAAGGTGTAAGAAGGTACCAGGGGTTTTAGTCCGTGCGACTCGGACATATCCATCCGCTGCTGCTCGGCGAGATGGATATCCGTTAGGGATTCCCCCATGGAGAAAAAAAAAAGAAAAAAGGGTGCACCACATGCAGGTGAGGTTGGCTTGGATGTCTCAAGTCTTAGATGTTATTCGACACCCATTACACTTTCAAAAAATTCTGTTATTATATGGTAAACATCTTAGATACTATTTCATATGTCACAATCTAGTGACGACTTTACTTTCATTAAATAAAAAATAAATAATGGTATATACCTTAATCGGAGTCGAAAGGCAATAATTAATTGAGGTCGACTGATTTTGAATTTGGCAAACCAGATAAATCGCAGCAAAGCAGGTTGCAAGGTTTTGTACCATATGCCTCTGTTATCGCTCATCGATATTTTCTTTCCATATTTCACGACAATGTTTTCTTATAAGATAAAGATAATCAGCATATATTTAAATGCTGCATAGAATTAATATAAATACTTTTATAATCAAATGGTATGCTATTGGTCAGAGCATCTTTTGTCACACTCTCATTTTTTTTTGTTAAAACTATACGAGACGATATCAACTGTAAAATTATTTTTTTTTAGAATTCAAATCCTCTAATCATTTAATAATTTTGTAAGCTATCGGTGTTCCTCGAACTCGCCAGGTACAACGAGCTTTGGGGTGCGATGTCAGGAACCTCCGCGTGAGGTATCTATTGTCAAAGAAGTTCTGTTGAATTTTATTAGAGTACTAGCTGTGCCTGCGACTTTGTCCGCGTGGAACCTAATGTAAGAACAGTGATTAATACAGTCATCTGAATGTATTAAGTCCATTTACATATCTACTTTTCTATCGTACTTACGATGCATCGTCATTAAACTTAAACCTTATTAAAAAAACAGTTATTAATGCGTTGATAATGGCTGTTTAGTTTACGTCGGTAAAATACAAATTTGGAGATCCCAAGAAGAGATGATCGTAAAGCAATAGACAGAATCTCAATTCATAGCGTGAAGTAAGAAAACTTTTATACGAGCCTTATTCGGTGCGATAAAAACAAGAAGTGTAGTGATTAGATTTTTTTTTTTAACGTCATAGGTGGCAAACGAACAGGTGGGTCACCTGCTGTTAAGTGATCACCACCATCCATGCACACTAACAACCCCAGACGAGTCGTAAGTGCGTTGCCATGTTTCGGAGGGAAGGGCATTCTTATTAGTGTTAGTGAGTACTGAGTTTGGTATATAGTAGGTTGAAGTTCCAGTTATGTTGCTGATGATAAATCCCATCCCACTCGATATACTATTTGTATTCATATATCTAATGTACACGTTACATGTTACAGTTGGCGTGAGTATCGTAGTTACAAATGTTTTTGAAAAAACTTTTCTGTAATGTACACACCAACTCACAATTTTCCATTTCTTTAATACATTTTTTAAAAAGCGCGTGCGGAGCCGCGGGTAACAGCTAGTAAAATATATAATCCACTACATGACAGACTAAGTTCTCACCAAAAACTGAAATTATGCTTTATTCATGATGTTTTACTTAAGTGAGCCCATGTTGATTGATATGGTGTCAGAACTAGGGATGAGAATACTTTGCAAAAAAAAAAAAATATTTACATCAATTTGAACCGTGGTTTGTGGAATCGATTCATGAAAAAATCTACGTCTAGAAGATCGATTATCCAAAAATAGATCTATTTTTTTTAAATCCAAATCTATGTTATGGTTTTATATTCATCTAAATACAAAAAAAATCGTATCACGACTTTATAGTGTCCGAGGTTGATTAATATCGATTAAAATAATCGATTTATTTTTATGTCTAAAAATCGATTAACCTACTTCAGATCGCTATCGCGAGTCAGAAGATGGTAAGGTTAAGACGAGAGGTACCTGAGCTGTTCGGGCGTGTAGACTCGGTACGCGTGCTGGTACTGCCCGGGGAGCAGCGCGTGCGGGTAGAAGCCGGCGGGGGGCCGCACGTGCGTGCGGGGCGCGGCGGGCG
>MU160935.1:17668-36901 GCA_015888305.1 Antheraea pernyi
TGAGAGGGTGGTACTACCCCGGGCGAGCCGACTTATGCAGGTTAAAACTAGTAATAGTTACAGCGTGGCTCTACCACCTTCTTACCAACCTATGGCATAGTGGTGTATGGATTTTTCTATGTCCACCGTCCGCTAGCTACACTAGTTAGCCCTCAAGTCGAAAATCTATACTCAAGTATGTACATGGTAGGTGTCCACTTTAAGGGGCTCGGACCGCGCATAGTAAAGGCGGCAGCGGCACTCGGACGACTCCTCCCCAACACGGGGGGGCCGGGCGCCGTCTGCCGTCGCCTCTATATGGGGGTCGTCCGGTCCATGGGCGCCTACGGGGCATCGTTGTGGGTAGACGCCCTTAATGCCACAAATATTCGTGCGCTGCGAGCTGCGCAGCGTACCGTGGCGTTGAGGGTGATACGAGGATACCGCACGGTGTCCTCGGGGGCGGCCATGGTGCTGGCCGGCTCCTTTCCTTGGGAGCTAGAGGCGGAGGTGCTTGCCGCCGTAGCTAAGAAACGGATGGGGGAGCCTCTAGCTCCCAGAGAAATAGAGGAAAGGAGGAGAGAAGCCAGGGACGAAGTGGCAGAAAGGTGGAGGCGGGACCTGGCGGATGCGCGGTATGGTCGATCCACGATCGACGCCGTCCGCCCGGTCCTGCCAGATTGGTGCAATAGAGGATGGGGCTCTCTGACGTTCCGTCTGGTGCAGGTCCTGACTGGGCACGGTTGCTTCGGTTGGTACCTGCACCGGATAGCACGCAGGGAGCCGACCGCCGTATGCCATCAGTGCGGCATTGACCCGGACACCGCGCAGCACACTCTGTCTGAGTGTGCTGCGTGGGAGGAGCAACGTCGCACTCTGGCTGCGGCGGTAGGGCAAGACCTCTCACTGCCGAGCGTGGTTGCGGCCATGCTCGGTAGTGAGGATAACTGGAATGCAATGGCCTCCTTCTGCGAGGAAGTCGTCTCGCAGAAGGAGGCGGCGGAGAGGGGCCGTGAGCGGGATCCTCAAAGTGACCCTCTCCACCAACGGAGGACGGGCAGGAGGAGGCGGTAGTTTGACCGCCTCCTCCCACCGTAGCTGGACCTAGAGAAGATGGGTCGGGGGGCCCATCTTTCTATTGCGCAGGTCCGGCGGACGGAGGAGGCGGCCGGTGTGTACCTGGCTGTCTCCTAACAGGACGAGGTCCGGCGGCAACAATATCGCTGCTGGGCCAACCGCTGGGGCGGCACGATGAAGTCTATAGAGATCTCGTGCCGCCCTAACTTAGCGGTAGACGTACACCGTGGGGTTTTAGTCCGTGCGAGACGGACATAACCCACCCTCTCCCCCGGGAGGGTGGTGTATCCATAAGGGATTTCCCCATGTAAAAAAAAAAAAAAGGTACAACGAGCTAAGTGTCGAAGTGCACTCTTTAAATATGTAAGGTTAACATAATACCCCTCTAATAAAATGTTAATATATGATAGAACTTCGGCGATTGTAATTAATTCTGCATGTATAATTAGATATTAAATCTATACTAATATTATAAGGAGGTAAAGTTTGAGAGTTTGGATATTTGGGGTAATCTCCAGTATTACTGATCTGATTTTGAAAATTCTTTCCCTGTTATAAAGATATATTAACTGAGTGTTACAGATTTTTTATTTCAGGAAATGTATATTAATAATATATATTAATTAATAACAATAAATGTAATTAAATTCGACAAAACTTCTATAATATGGAGTGCACTGCTTGAGCGATAAAGGTCCTAAAAATATGAGCGATAGCTCATTCGATTCGGAATCACCTCTAGAAAAATGTTTTTGAAGGATTTTGGGGCTCGGAGGAGGAAATGATGGGGTACCGGGTCGGGTGCTCGGCCTTGCCTTGGGCCACCTAGGGGGGTGTCGGCGGGAGCTGTTCGACCGGTGTCTTACGGTCGGACAATTCCCGAAGCCTTGGAAGCTTGGGCGGCTTTGCCTAAACACTTTTTTTTCTCAAACTGACTATTCTATTGACCTGGCAAGGTCTTAACAGCTTCACCGAACTACAGGTGAGGCGACACGACGAGCGCCGCTCCTTTTATAGGCCGTCGCAGTATAACTACCCGACATTTCATTTATTTCCAACAATATATATTCGACTGACTACAAAAATAAAAAAACAACGTAAAAGGGGGAAATCTTGATTATTTTTATAGGTTTTTTTTTATTGTAGCACGGCAAAATGACTGCACTGTTCCTGATGGTAAGCACAGTACAATCCAAAAACAATAGCGACCAACAAGTGACAACTAGGGTGTCGTCCGCGTAACAGATGAGGCGTGCTCCATATGGGAGCACGCCGCGGAGCACCCAGTCGTAGCCCATGTTCCACAGGAGTGGCCCCAGGGCCGACCCCTGTGGAACCCCCCGCCCTGTCGCCCGCCGGACCATCCACCCGTCGCCGTCCACATAGGCGACCTCCCTACCCTCGAGGTACGCCTCCAGCACCCGCCGCAGGTACGGGGGCACTCCGAAATATCGAAGCGCCTCCCGTATGACCCCATGCGGCAGGGTGTTGAAGGCGTTAGCGATGTCGAGTGACACCGCCAAGACCCTCTCCCCCTGGGAGGTCGCGGAGGGAATTAGTTGGGTGTAGCCTAGCCTAGGCCAAAGGGGCCTTAAGTAAGGCCGTGGTGGACGAGGAGTAAATTTCGTTAAAAAAAAACAATGGCCGGCGGCGGCGGAGGGGTATCTCTCTCAGCTGTCGACTGAACCCAGGGGGGATGGGCAGGGGCCCTGACTATTCATTGCACAGGTTGGACAGGCTGTGAGGCAGTCTCGCAACCGGCAGCCTCAGTCGAGTGCGGCGTGAAAACGCCTGCCGCAGGAGGGTGTTGTGGAGCTTACACTCACACCCGCGTGACACTCCCCATAGTACTGCGCACGGTTGCCGTGGAGTTTTAGCCAGTTAAAATCACCGAAAGGTACCGACACCACTGCGTCCTGTACGCAGTGGGCTGTGGATCAGTTCAGACCCCCAGACCCGACACTCAAAGAGGATTTTCCCTCCATGTAAAAAAAAGATTTATGCAATCACAATTTTTGTAAGGACTGCGCGTTCAATGATATATGTTTTTTTTCTGTGGAAAAGTGGGGGCAAGCGGTGTGGTGTGCATGTTTTCTCCTCTGTACATAGAATATACTTAGTCTGGCCATAAATACTGTTACAATTAAAAATATACAAAATATTCATTTGAATTTGGAATCTGTCATTTTTATATGATTATTTCATTTTGGCGCCAATACATTTTGCGATATTAAAATGGAGTGGGGTGACAAAGAGAACCGAACCGTGATTGCATTACACAAAGTAGGTATCGAGCCAAATGCAATATTTAAAACTCTCCATACGCTTGGTATTAGTAAAATGTTTGTGTACCGCGCTATTAATAGGTACAATGAGACCTCCTCTGTTTGTGACAGAAAAAGATCTGGCCGTCCACGTAGTGTTCGTACGAAAAAGGTGGTCAAAGCAGTAAGGGAAAGACAGGCGGGAGGAGGAGGCGCTTCGCCCAACTCCTTCCGCCACCGTAGCCGGACCTGAGGGGGTGGGCCGGGGGGCCCATCTCCTCATTGCACAGGTTCGGCGGACGAGGGGGGGCAGCTGGTGTGTGCCCGGTCTGTCCCTCTATAGGTAGGAGCCCGGCGGTCACCTTCCGCCGGGCGGACCGTGGGGGCGGCTATACAAGGTTGATTAGCTCGTTCGATCCCTTGCCGCCCCCACAAAACGGTCTGTCGGTACACCGTGGGGTTTTAGTCCGTGCGACTCGGACATAACCCACCCTCTCCCCCGGGAGGGTGGCGTATCCATAAGGGATTTCCCCACGATAAAAAAAAAAAAAAGAAGGTAAAAAATTGCAATTGATAACAATTTTAATAATAACAAAATAAGATGAAAAAAAGATATTTAGTTTTTCGTTAATAACTCAAAAATATTAATGTTTAAGCAATTTTGCAAAAAGTTCGTTAAAGAGGAGGAAATTTCCGATAAAAAAATCTCGACTCCCGAAACTCTATCTCCATTATTTATAATTTTAATTTGACGTTGAAAATAGGGCTCCGCGCTGCTGTTACGGCATGCGCGCGCTGCCGCTAAAGAGAGTTTATCAAAAGAAATAATTTTTTTATAACATAAAATGTCATTTTAAAAATTTGAAAAAATTCTAGCAGCTTCTGAACACTTGAATGAATGGAGCCCCGTAAAAAAAACTTACAAATGTCGTTACAAAATTGACACGCGCAGACAGGACTAAAGCATATTTAAATTCATCTCGTTTATGGGATTCCATTGAACCATTAATAAGGCATCGGGATAATATTCTCTTTGGTTGGCTTCAGAGATGGTAGAGCCACGCTGAAGCTATTATTGATTTTAGCATGAATGGGTCGGCTCGCCCGGGGTACACCACCTATACCACTACCACCCGCTCACAGAAAACCGACGTGAAGTAACAGTGCTTGCATTGTTGCGTTTCGTTCAGTCAGTGAGAGCGCCGGATAACCCACGTCGCCTCTCCCTTCCCTACTCCCCCTCCCCAAAACACAGGATGGCAACGCACTTGCGACTCTCTTCTGATGTTGCAAGTGCCTGTGGACGGTGGTGATCACTTGACAACAGGTGACCCACCTGTTCGTTTGGCTCCTATATATTTAAAGATAACATTGATTTAAGAAAAGAGTGTTTCTCCCCTGATCAACTATGTGTTGTATTATCACGAGGCGGAAAACCAAATAATCAATATATATCACTGCCAAAACATAAAACTACGGCCAACATTAATTTTTTTCTGTTAAAACTGTAATATTACTAATTGCGATATGTTTGTAGTGTTTGTTGTGTACGTGATATTTCCGATAAATCTTATTTGAAACATATTCCACGGAGATTATAAAACAGCTTTATTAAGATTACCCTACACTGTACACCTGTCGACAACAAAAAACTCTTTCGCTAAAACTCTCGATTTGCTATTATTAGTTATAAGGAGTTTGTTCGCTACAACTTTTCTAATAAGTTACGAAGCCGTAACACAACTATAGTTATTACTTTTTATTGGTAAGTATATACAAAAAGTCTTATTACAGGTAGATGTAATTAAGAATTATTTAATGATGGCGCGAGCGGGCGACACGGGTATCGCGTAGGCGTTGCATGGCTTACTACTTGAGGAGCTCCGGCGCATCGGTCGCAGAGCGGCCGGCGCCGGCCCTCTTGTCGCGGGTGCACGATAACAACGCGCATACGCGGCGATGCTCGCAAAGAATATTTAATTATAAATATAAAAATTATATTAGATGTATAATCATATTACATATTCATATATTAGAGATCCCCACAATACTCCCCTCCAGAGGCCGTATTCACAGACGATAATATTCTGAGAATTTAACATGTCGCCCGGAACGTGTTTGTTATCTGGACAGGATGTGGAGTTTGTTGGGGATAGTTGTGTCGCTTATTAGTATGTACGCTGGCTTAAGGCGATCTATGGATACTGTGACATCTTTGCGCTTCAATTTAATTTTGAAAAATTTAGTACCTCTTTTAATAACTTCGTGTGGCCCTGTATAAGCGGGTTGTAGTAAAGCACGCAACGTGTCTTCTCTAAGGAATACGTGACTGCAGGTTTTCAACTCTTTATACACGAAGACCTTTTTCTGAGAATGATGTTGGGCTGGGACGCGACGAATATTTTCGGCGAAAGATTTTATACGAGCTGAAAAATCGGCAATGTCTGTTGTGTAGTATGAAACTTTATCTCCAAAGAATTCACCGGGTAAACGAAGTGGCTCCCCGTATACTAGTTCTGCCGATGAAGACTGTAAATCTTCCTTAAAACAGCTTCTAATACCTAGTAAAACTAGTGGTAATGATTCTATCCAGTTTGGATCAGCATGACATGTAATTGCTGTCTTTAACTGTCGATGAAACCGCTCCACCATTCCGTTACATTGCGGGTGGTATGCAGTCGTTCTCCTGTGACGGAAACCAATAGATTTGGATAACTGTTGGAATAGCGCCGATTCGAATTGCCTACCACGATCCGTGACAATGTCAGTAGGACAACCGAAGCGGGCTACCCAATTACTCACAAATGCTTTGGCTACCGTCTCAGCTGTGATATCCTTTATTGGAATAGCTTCGGGCCATCGAGTGAAGCGATCCACGGCTGTTAAACAGTACCGGTAGTCATCGGAAGGTGGTAACGGCCCGATTAGATCTACATGGACATATTTAAAACGTTGTGAAGGTAAATCCAACGTGCTTAGAGGTGATGAGACGTGACGGTTTACCTTTACGAGCTGACATATCAAACAAGATTTAGACCATTCACGGCACTCTTTGCGCATACCGGGCCATACAAAGCGCTGAGCAATAAGTTTTATAGTGGCGTTAGCACCAGGGTGGTTTAAAGAATGCAGAGTGCTAAAAATATTTTTACGCAAATTTTTGGGAACGAACGGCCGTGGAATCGCTGTACTGACGTCGCAGTACACTTCGTTACGACTTTCGGGAATGTTCATTTTTGACAAACGTAGAGAATTATTTTCTGCGTCGGCGAGAAACTTCGCAAGCTCAGGGTCATGCTTTTGGGATTCTGCTAACACGTCTAAATCAACTGGTCTTTGTATATCGTTGATTCGAGAAAGTGTGTCAGCAACAACATTATTACTCCCCGAAATATGCTGTATGTCGGTCGAGAACTGAGAGATAAAATCTAAATGACGAAATTGACGTGGACTGCAGTTACTTTTCCGTTCATGGAAAGCGTAACAAAGTGGTCTGTGGTCTGTGTATATGGTAAATGTGGAGGCTTCGAGCATATACCGGAAATATTTGATACTTTCGTAAATTGCGAGAAGTTCACGGTCATATGGTGAGTATATTACTTGTGATGGGCTTAGTTTGCGAGTGAAAAAGGCAAGAGGTTGCCAGTCACCATTTTTATATTATTGAAGGACCGCACCTATCGCCGTATCTGAGGCCTTAGTAGTCCGGTGAAGCTGTTAAGACCTCGCTTGGTCAATAGCGTAGTCAGTTAGAAAAAAAAATACTCCCGAGAATTTACTTTACGATTTTCTTTGTGACGTTTTATTGTGAACCGAGTACTTTAGCAGAGATGCGTGTTCATACTATGAATTCAGATATTTTTTTAAATGATTGGAATGTATTTTATTACTTATTTCTAGACACCAGCAGCAATATTTTTTACAAAACTCGAAAATGTACAGAGACGTTAGATTTACATTGTGATTATATTACATTATTATTGTGTACAGATATTTTAATTTTTGAATTTATTTAAAATCATGGTCAGATTGCTATCAAACTGGACTGATAGGGCTTGTAGCGTGAGGATGACGTCATTGAGGCGCGTCGCGCGCCATCGTGTGGACGCCAGCGCCGCGCCGCGTTGCCGCAAACAAACATTCTTTATACACACGCTATTATAGTCCTGAAGCTAGGAGTCTATGTAACACTTTTTAACCTGACTACACAAAAGTAGGTCAATGTTTTTCTTTAATTTATTTATTTTTTGCAATATGGATAGAATATGGAAACAATATTTATAAGTAGTAAGTTATCGTAGCTAAAGTTTGTAAGGACAAATACTGCCTTTCCTTTTTAAAAACCTCCTAATGACGGCCAACTATATAACTGCTGCATTATCCATAATTGCAAAAAAAAAAGAAAAACATTAATCTACTTTTGTGTAGTCAGGTTAAAATATATATAATGTATTATTATGATTGAATAGAAATTTTGTGACGAGTCCTAATTTGGCTTGAGTGTCTGGGTGTGCTAATAGAGCGGCATTGCATAAACTGATTTTACAATCCTGAAAGGCATTCAGCGTATCTTCCTCCCACTCAATAATCTGATTAGGCTTGATTGATCCTGTAAGGAAAGCGTTTAAGGGAGCTTGAATTTGGGCAGCTTTTGGAATAAACCTTCTATAGAAATTTACCATTCCTAAGAATCGCCTAAGCTCTCTTACGGTCTTGGGAGTAGGGTATTCTGAAATGGCCTGAACCTTACTTTCTAGAGGTTTAGTGCCGTTTTTAGATATGTGATAGCCTAAAAATGATATCTCTGAAGCTCCCAAGACACATTTGGCTGGATTAATGAGCACGCCATATTCCCTCATACGTGAAAAAAGCTGGCGTAAATGATTCTCATGATCTTCTGGAGTTTTAGATCCTATTAAATAATCGTCCAAGTCTTTACTAGGTCTATGGTGCTAAATATGGAACACTCGGACAGGCTATAAGCAAAATCTTGAATATGCCGAATCGGATATTTGTCTGGGATGGTTCTGGAATTAAGTTGTCTGTAATTACCACATGGTCGCCAACCATTGTCTTTTTTGGACGCCAAATGCAATGGAGAAGACCAAGGGCTGTCTGATGGTCTAGCTGTTCCATTGGCAAGCATAGCCTCAAACTCTTTTTTGGCTATTACAAATTTGTCAGGAGCTAGTCTCAACGCAGTCTTAGCGTGACGACATTAGCTTTTTTCTTTTTGTCATAGCTGGCAAACGAACAGATGGGTTACCTACTGTTAAGTGCTCACCACCATCCATGGACACTAACAACACCAGAGTAGTCGCAAGTGCGTTGCCACCCTTCGGCGGAAAGGGTTAGGGGGGAGGGAGAGGGAGAAGAGAGAGGAGAGGAGAGGGGAGGTGAGCCTCCGGAGCTCTCACTGACCGAACGAAACGCAACAATGCAAGCACTGTTACTTCACGTCGGTGTTTCTGTGGGTCGGGTGGTAGTATTCCGGGCGAGCCGACTCTTTCATGCTGAAACCAGTAATAGTTTTGCCAGTAAACAGCTCTACCACCATTAAACCACCAGCCGGATGGGGTATGTCCGATTTGCACGGACTAAAACCCCATGGTTCCTTCTCACACCTATTGGCCGGGAAGCAGGAGCTGCCGACTGGCACTGCGTCTACTCCCCGGCAGGTGTCGGCCCCTTTTCAGGGGCCTCTTCAGGGTCGAGGGATCAGGATCGTTGACCCCTTACGGGAGGGCGAGGGTTGCCCTCTCCAATGTTCGTTGGACATCGGCACAATGTGCCTCAACCATACGGGCCTGTGCAGAAATTTCGCCAAGGCGACGGACGTGCCCGCGTCCGCCGCCCGCAGGCCCTCTTTACGGCGGCCTCAGGTCATTGCTGACCCTGCGCCGCCGTGATCGTCGATGGCGGGAGGGGAGCTGGCTGGTCTGCTCCCACTCCCTTTCTGCCGCCTCCTTAGCGAGCATAACCGCCTCGCAGTAGGAGGCGACAAAGTTCCATCCGGTCTCGCTCCCGACCATCCTACGGATGACGGCCGGGAGCGAGAGATCGGGTCCTATGGCCGTGACGAGCTCACGGCGTGGCATGTCCCAGGCGGAACATTCGGCAAAGGTGTGCTGCGCGGTGTCTTCCACGCCTGTGTCAGCCGGAAGCACAGGTCTTCTAACCTCTCTGCCTGCTCTAGTTTTATAACTGTTTATATGTGAGTCTGATGTAGTGTCTACTATATTGTTGTTTATGTTAGGAACTTCATTTTCAGCCACAGTGGCTTTATCAGGCAATACCTCATCATAAATCCTGTAACTCTCACTATACTGTCCATTACGAATTAAATCTTTTCTATTTCTCTGCACTATACCACCTTCTTCCGTCTTAATCAGATATGATCTTGGTCCCTGTCCATGTCCTACGACTAAACCACCTTTATGAGGTCCTGAACTACGTTCATCCTTTATTTTTACAGCTTTGCCTTTTTCTAACACAGGCAAAGTTCTAGCATGTTTATTATAATAATATTGTTGTTTTTTTTTTGTTTAGTATACAGTTCTTTTCTATAACAATTCTTATCTTCTTCAAAACAAGAAACGCTAGGTAACATATTGGTAACTTTTCTATTAAACAATAATTCAGAAGGAGTTTTACCTAACTCTGATATTGGTGTATTTCTGTAAGTTAACAAACCTTGATAAATATCTTTATTTTCTTCTAAGAGCTTTTTCAAAATTCTTTTTATAGTTTGAATATATCTTTCTGCTAAACCATTACTTTGATGATATTTTGGACTGGTTATTTTATGCGAGAAACCCCATTGTTTTGAAAATGACTTAAACTCTAAACTAGTATATTGTGAACTGAATCTGAGTATAATATTTCTGGCAAACCATGTCTAGCAAATATTTCTTTAAAAAAATCTATAGTTTATAGTAAATAAGTTATAATAGTATACTATTAGTTGACAAATCACATAGTTCTTTTATTTCTACATATTTGCTATAAGCATCAACTACTAAAATATATGGAATTCCTCTCAGATAAAAAATATCTGTAGATAAAACTTGCCATGCCCTCTTCGGTATTTCTTTACATACCATAGACTCTCGTCTATTCGGATTTTGATACCTTTTACATATATCACAATTAGAAATTAAGTCTTCTATTTCTTTATTCATCATTGGCCAAAACAAAGATTTTCTGGCCATTAATTTAACAGTGTTAACAAAAAGTGCAATAAAGTATTCATTCATTTACTTAGCGACATCTGTGACTTGTTGTGAAAAATTCGTAATTCCATTATTATTTTTAACTAGCGGGCCCGGCAGACGTTGCCCCGCCTAGATAATTACAAAAAAGGTGATAAAATATATAGCTAAATCTTCCTCGTTAATCACTTTATATACTGTTGAAAACCACGTGAAAATCTGTTTAGTAGTGTTTGAGTTTATCGCGAATAGACAGACGTGGCAGAGGATTTTGTTTTATAATATGTAGCGATTATGTTGAAAGTAATTTAATATTCGTGACGTCTTTCACCTCCAAGGTTTTACAAAACGATAAACATTTTTTAAGTGTTCAGTTCTACATTCCATTGGGTGAGTTTATTTAATGGTATAACTGTTTAATTTGTAGCAAGCTGGATAACGAAATTCTTGAACAATAAATTCACAGCTAAATTCTTTTCTAAGGCAATATTATTTACAGTTTTATTCCTAAAATAACAAATAGCTAGTTAGTCGTAGCTATGATCCTCAATTAAGCACCTGTAAAGAAAACTTGCGCATTCAACTAAGACACAAATCGAAGAAAAATTGATAGGACCGTAGCCGACGTGTTTAGCGCCGTACGTCGTGCTTCGTTCTTACTTCATTCTCAATACATTTTCATGATATTTGAAACACGGGAAGTAATTCTTTCTGTAATTGTCCTATGTTTAAATAATCTATAAAAGTTATAATTTCTTTTTTAATCCTTAAATATAAACACTGCAGGAAAATAAAAGTCACTGACATAAAGTGAAGTATATATCATTCATAATATTATTGTCTGGCGCTTGTTTAATAGACTTAAATCAGAATCAAAATTGGTATCAGCCTACTGTACTGTAATAATGACGATATAATATATTGGAACATCAGTTTATGATCTATAACGATACCCAAATGTTTCATGTTTTAAGCTTTCCTACAGTAATAAGCAGATTTTAAGTTCAGGTGAAATTTTATTATTAGTTCCAAAATTTGTTATATTATATATACATTGCCATGTCTTTTTTATAAAAGACGTACTTGCTCTGTCTCAGTGAGCTTTTTCACATTCATTTCACACAATTATATTATGGAAAATTAAAGATATTTGTGAGGGTTCAAGTTACATGTACAGCGTACACACACATAGCTCTTTTATTTATTCTACACATATTTCATGAAATTTATTAGTTTTTATAGTGATTATGAAATTGTATAAGTCACGTAAGGTGTGACATTTCCCACAGATCTCATATCTGTTTTAGCGCTTTCTGGACAAATTAGTGGTTAGAGGTTTGAAAACCCATCACAAGCCACTAATTTTTATTTATTTGAATTTTATTTCAATTCGAGGGTATGGAAGCAAAAACACAACGACGAATCGACGATTTATTTCCAAGAGAGTGTGCGGTACAAGTGCATTTACTTAAGTAGCATATAATTATTAATAATAATTACGTCGGACGAGGGATTATGACGCTGGCGCGTTGAGCACGGCGATTGGCCATCGTGTGTGGTCATTTCAAAAGGGCGTGCTTTATCCCATTGTTCTCTAATTATCGCTCGTGGAGCGTTTGAACGGACTAGCATACTATCCTATTCCTTAGGAGAGTAGACTAGTTATACGCTCGCTACAAAGTAAAGAAACTTACTATGTTATTAGATTTTTATCTCTAAAGTATTAAAGAAAGAATTATATAAAATGTACAAATATTTTAAATAATAAATAACGCTCATCTGTGTAGCGGAGTGTGGGACTCACTCGGGTCACATGATATCACCACGTGATTTGATCGAGAACGTTCTATACATTATAGTATTTATATAAGAATTAATGTAAACGATCGCGTAACTGAACACCTGTGTTTATTTTAAATTATTACGCATTTTATTGAGATATTTTATTATATCTATTTGATTAATCGTTATTATATTTGGGTTATTACAAATAATGCTGACAAAACAATATGACATCCATCCTCCCCTCGGCGTCCTTCAGTTCTGAAAACAGTTGTACCTTTTAGTCTGTGAAAGAGTTCTCTTTTCATAACAAGAGTCTTAAAAAATACACATAAATCAGTTGCGATAAAACCTACTAAATCTGAAAATGCAATAAGTCTAAGGATTCAACTATTGCGGGCATTACTCCTGGTGTATGGTAGTCACAATTCAGTCCTACATAATTACCGTATCAATTTATACTAATATTAATATATAAAAGAGGTAATGTTTGTGACGTTGTAGGGGGTAATCTCAGGAACTACTGAACCGATTTAGAAAATTCTTTTACCAATAGAAAGCCACGTTATTTGTGAGTGTCAAAGACGCTCTCATACGTTATACAACGTTTCGAGAGATCACCGTCGTTCAAAAATGGACATCCAAACCAGCTTTACGTGGTTCTTGAACGTAACTATCTGCCAACTGAGTAATATGTTTTGAGTTTTTTGTATAAAATCTAACACTTCAACCCGACTCACAGAAACACCGACGTGAAGTAATAGTGCTTGCGTTTCGTTGGGTCAGTGAAAGCGCCGAAGGCCCACTTCCTCTCTTCCTTCTCCCTCCCCTCCCCACTCCTTTCCCACACCCCCATACACATGTGTATGAACGGCGGTGATCACTTAACACAGGTGACCCACCTGTTTGTTTGCCTCCAATGATTTAAAATATAATTTAAAGAAAAAAAAATATCCTAACTCAATTAACAGGCCGATGTGAAACTTTGGTTAAGGTTGTAAAGTTGTTGTTGATTATTATGTTGTAAAGAAGTTTTTCCCCACTTGGCTATAGTTCGGTCGCGGCACCGAGTCGACAAAGGTTGACAAGCACTGTATAAAATAACATTTCAAGGTCGATAAAAAACCAATATATAAAGCTAATGTGAGCCTATTGTATCGTTAAAATACGTTTCAGGTCGGGTCGTCGAATCTGAATAAGACGCGTGTCGGGGAAATTTGCTTCGGTGTTAGTTAAAGTTATTTTATTTGGTAGATTTTTGTCGGTATCGGTAGAAGTCCAGCGAGCATGCCTATAAGCATATTTTATACAATCGTGATCGCAACACAAGCGGTAGCTTTACGTGAGTATAATTGTAATCTAATATCAAATCGAATTCGTTCAATACAATTGAAGAACTGGTAAACTGGCTCTGAGGATATGGAGGTTACTGTTCAGCTACATGCGTCAATCAAATAGTTTGTCACGCAGTCTACGGACTCCTATAGTTTGATCTGCATTGTTAAAATAGATTTCTGAATAACCACAATAATGTCATGAATCAAGTCGACAATGTAATTAATGTGGCCGATTTCAATTTCAGCTTTATTAATAGATTATCATAAAACATATTTAATTCTACATAACTATATTGAAATATACCTACAGTGATCGACTTCATGACTCTAAGCTATTTGTATCGAGTTTGCAATATTCTTAACGACGACCGAATAATATTAGATTTCCATACAAACTGTAAGAACCTTAAGATCTTGTATTACTAGACATCTTAAGTTATCACTGAATGATTGATCATCTGAATGTATTACACAAAATATAAACGTAGAATTATGCTTTATTTTTTTCCTCCTTTGAGGGTAATAGGAATCTCCTAACATGCGAGCCGAAGCCAACTGAGTTGGAAAAAAATAATCTTTTTTTTTTTTTTGGTTTATTAAATAATTTAAATTGAATAAGCGGAGTAGCGGATTGATGGGGTATTCTATGCCAGCTTGAACCTTGATCCCATTTGAATCTTTTTTAGAAAACATTTTTAAGATTTTGTTCAAATATTTTACCCTACTAAACAGTTACATGGCTTGTTTTTTTTTCAAATAGCTATAAAATTTTATACATTTATTTAGTGACATATTTTGTATAGAAATAGGTATTATCATAATATAAAAAGTATCGTTTTTTTTTTTTGAGAAAAATCGTAAATCATCCAAAAACATCCGGGTGTTTTGGTTTTTGATTAAAAATTATGAAAAACTTTAGTATTTTCTCGAAATTTCTTGATATTTGTAGTATATTGTTTATCTTTATATATATTTTTCTCTCTGAAAATACAAATTTTAATTGAAACTAATGGCCTTTGCTACTCTGAGTGGTCGAGAATGTACAGCACAGGCATGTGAATTTAATATTCAAACTTTTTGATTTGAAATTAGATTTGTCATTTAATTAATTTTTTTCATGATTTTTTTCCGTTAGCGTTTAGGTTATTATACATTATGAAAATGTTTTATGTTATTTTCTTCTTTCTTTTTAATCTTTTCATAATTATATCGTCCACTTTTATTGTCTTCCACGTCGTACTTTATTTTGATAAATGCTGTAATCAACTTTAGTTAGTGACATAAATAATTTTTAAGTATTTGTATGTATGTTTTAACTTCTTTTTTATGTGGCTGTTGTTTATTCTTTAAGATAAATAAATAAATAACCCAATTGAAACATAAGTAGATAATCAGTATAATATTAGTAAAATGAAAAGCATTACAAAATACATTTATTACAGCGACACCACTGGCGGGGCAGCAATCGTCCGGCGTAATGCAGGATCCAGTGACGGCGCTTGGTGAAGAGCAGATACCATCACTCATCTTTTCGTAAGAAGATACATATCAATTGTGTATTATATGATAGAAATTTTATACTTAATGTTGTGCACATAATCCGGTCATACTTATTATAAAACAGTGAACAAACGAAATCAGTATATTAAAAACATATTAAAAAAACTTTAGAATTTAGGGCAGAATACAGTTTAATTGTTTTTGAAATTTTTGTATGTCTGTCAGTTCGTTTGTTCACGTAACACACAGTAACTACTGAAGTTAACTAAAAATATGTATAAAACAAAGATCTGCAAACATAATAATGTGTATGTTTTGTTATATATATATTATGGACTGAATCGAAATGAAACAGAATTAATTGTATTTACACGTAATCCACACTAATGTTAAAAATGCGAAAACAGTTTGTTTGTTACGTTTTCACGGTTTAACTACTAATCAGATCATCATAACATTTTGCATACACTCTGTATAGGATACAGTAAGGACGTAGGACATACCACTTGTCCAGAGAATAATGTTGTTCCTGTGGATAGGGTAAATCAACATCCACGAATCTAGTAGGTGGTAGAGGCACGCTGAAGCTGTTAATGGTTTCAGCATGAATGGGTCGGCTCGCCCCCGGGACTACCACCCGACACACAGAAACAGTGCTTGCATTGTTGTATTTCGCAACATAGGCTGGCAACGCACTTGACTCCCCTTTTTTTTTAAATTTTAACGTGGGGAAATCTCTTTTGGATACGCCACCCTCCGGGGGGAGAGGGTGGCTTATATCCGACTCGCACAGACTAAAACCCCACGGTGTACCGACAGACCGTTTTGTGGGGGCGGCAAGGGATCGTTCGAGCTAATCAATCAGACAGAGTGTGCTGCGCGGTGCACTTGACTCCCCTGGTGTTGTTAGTGTCTATGGACGGCAATAATCACTTACCATCAGGTAACCCGCCGGTTCGTTTGCCTCCTATAATATAAAAAAAAGAACTACTGTAATCGGAGCAAAACCGCAGACAAACTCTTCGCTGCACAGCAAAGAGTTAGTGAACAATACAGAGTTTTCCCGCATATAAAGGAATGGATCCTTCTATTACTGTAATAAACGTATTCTTATAGTATAAACATATTAATCAAATGTAGTTTCTTCGCAATGTGTTGTTCACCGTTGGCCGATAGTGTTTGTTATTAATTTGTAAGTATTTGTATTGTAAATGTAAGCGATATATGCCGGGTGTTTGGTTGCAGTATGCGGACGTCGGTCACAGCAACGACCGGTATGACTAGCTAATTACAATAATGCAATAACATTTTCAGAAACAATACAGACGCCCCGTCAACCCGTCACGTCCGCAGCCTCGAAATGGCCAATAAGATAAATACCTCTACGGTGCCAGTTCACTTAAACATACATGACAATTCTGGAGACTCTAATATGTGTGTACAGGTCAGGTCAGATTTAACATTCCTTAAAGTACATGAGAGAATGTAAGTTGTGAAGATAAACTTCTACTGCTTCTTCTATAAACCACTGCATAATTTATTATCAGTGAGTTCGAGTAATAGTAGTTTTTAAGTATAACTTATTTTCTTAAGATAGTTCACGAGATAGGAATGAAGCCTCGCGTCGCCCCTAAGCTTATGAGCACATGGTTCATGAACATAAATTATATCAAAATTTGGAACAATAATTAGTTAAGAACGGGAATAATTAATTATCTCGTGTGGTACTCGACCATGTCAATGCTATCATTTTCCACTTTGCTATAATGTGTATTCATTATATAATTTATTGGTAAATGCGTTGCGTGTAATTCATATTCAGGACGTAAGCTGTTGGCCTTAGAAGCACAAAAGCAACACTGAGAAGTAAAAAATAATATATTTCCGGGCAAATTTTTATCAAAATCGGTTTAGTAATTTTTACGTGAAAGATTAACAAGCATCCATGCATCCTCACAACTGTAGTCCGGTGAAGGTTTCAAGGCCTTGCTAGGCCCATAGCGTAGTCAATTCGAAAAAAAAAATCCTCACAAACTTCGACGTTTATAATACTTATAAGATATCAACAAGGAAAAAGGTGACATTCTGAAATTCCTTCATATATAGTCTAATTGGATTTATACTAGGTATCAATGTGAATAAATACACTCTTTTTATATCATGTTTCTTTGTCAAGTTATGAAGCTTCTAAAGAACAGTCATATTTGGAATTCGGATTTTCGGAGTAGTTTTTTTAATTGAACAAATTTACAATAAAATGTTAAACGCAGTGATTTATATAGAAAATCCATTTCAAATATAAAATAAAAGTTGAAAAAAACTGTTTATTCAATGTAAATGATCGAATTTCAGAAGCTTTGAAGTGCCAACTGCTCCAACTGTCAAACGAGTCGTCAATAGATCATCTATTATTTTCCTTATTTTAAATCGTGCGTAAAAAATAGTAAAATGCATTACATTATATTATATTAATATTAAATTATTCAGGGCGACAATATCGAGAGCACAGATTGCTTTCTCAAGTCAAGGTCCAGGCGGAACACGGAGGAAATAGATGAAGGTATGTTATTTCTTAACATGTACAATAACTTGATAAGATCGATAGTGTGAAAATAACAGTGCGCGCTGCCACGTAACATGACACAAGCGTTAATTGAAATAAGTGCGTCTGAATTATGGGGACGTAAAATCCAAATGATTATTTTCTGCTTACCCTTAGTTTACGACAACAAGTTTAGAGCTGTTTAGAGAATTTTGTATGACATTTTTTTTGCTTCAAAAATAAGCACTGAGTTATCTTCGAGGTAGTAAAATAAAACGCCTGTGAAAATCGGAGTTCATAATATTAATATTTAAATCAAATCAAATCAAAAATACTTTATTCAGTTTAGGCCTTAATAAGGCACTTATGAACGTCAAAGACTACTACCGGTTCGGAAAACAACCCAGTCATCGAGAAGAACCGGCAAGAAACTCGATCGGGTACATTTTTTAAACATATATTTCCAATACATTATACAATGCTTTTAGTGGATGCACAGAGAGGAGTCAATTTCAGACATCACTATCATTCACATACTGATCCACTCTATAATATCCTTTTGAAACAAAAACCCGTTTGACGTGGCGCTTAAATTTACAGTCCGGCAAATCGGTAACATGCTTTGGGACTATATTGTAGAACCTAACACTATTACCTAAAAAACGATTACTGCTTTTGCTAAGTCTGAAACATGGGACCGCCTGTTTGTTACAGTTTCCAGTATTTAGATTATGGCGGTCTTTTACTAAATTCAGTTTTTCAAACATACATTAAATTATCAAGAATGTATTGGGAGGGCAGAGTTAAGATACCGAATTCCTGGAATTTCGTTTTTAATGATTCGCGAGGTCCCATATTATAATTTAGTCCCATTTAGAATTTGAGAATTAGGTGTTTCTGTTTTCCATATAAATAAAATAGACCTTTTTTATAATCGTATAGCTTCGAAACTCATAAGCGTGTTCTAGAGTTTAGACAAATTAGTCCAACAACCAACAAGTTCATTTTTTTTTATACCACGACGGTAGCAAACAAGCATGCGGGCCGCCTGATGTAAAGCGGTCATCGCTGCATATGGACGCTTGCAACATCATGTGTTTCATGCGCGTTGCCGACCCTTAAATTACCTATTTATTTTCCGCTTGAAGCACTGCATACTGTAGTCCCCAGGAAAAAGGGGGTGCCGAATGGGGTGTAAGGGGTGTCGAATAACATCATAAGACTTGAGACACCCAACGCAACCTCACCTGCACGTGGTGCGCTCTGCTGAATAACGAACGAAGCATTGGCGAAAGTGGGGTGGTAGGGTTTTACAGCCTGACTGGGTCGCAACCACCATGTATATGGCGAAAAAGCCCATCATAGTGATTGGCTTCTGCGGGTTGCCTTTCGGGATAAGCCTGTGCATATCTAGATTTTTGCAGGCCGGCATGACAGCGGCGACCGGCGATGGATAGTGTGTCATTCGACGGTCGCCATTGTTTTTGGATTGGACTGTGCTTACCATCAGGCATAGTGTAGTCATTCTACTATAAAAAAAA
>MU160935.1:42230-60271 GCA_015888305.1 Antheraea pernyi
CAAGGCGGCAGCGGCGCTCGGACGACTCCTCCCCAACACGGGGGGGCCGGGTGCCGCCTGCCGCCGCCTTTACATGGGGGTAGTCCGCTCCATGGCCGTCTATGGGGCACCGTTGTGGGTCGACGCCCTCAGCGTCACCAATATCCGTGCGCTGCGAGCTGCGCAGCGTACAGTGGCGGTGAGGGTGATACGAGGATACCGCACGGTGTCCTCTGGGGCGGCCATGGTGCTGGCCGGCTCCCTTCCCTGGGAGTTAGAGGCGGAGGTATTAGCCGCCGTATACGAGTTTACGGCGGCTAAGAAACGGACAGGAGAGCCTCTGGCTCTCAGGGAAGTAGAGGTAAAGAGAGACGTGGAGAGGGAACGAAGGATGGAGAGGTGGAAGCAGGACCTGGCGGACGCGCAGTACGGTAGATATACTATCGACGCCGTCCGCCCGGTCCTGCTGGAATGGTGCAACCGAAGATGGGGCTCTCTGACGTTCCGTCTGGTGCAGGTGCTGACCGGGCACGGGTGCGGCGTTGACCCGGATACCGCGCAGCACACACTTTCTCAGTGTGCTGCGTGGGAGGAGCAACGCCGCACTCTGGCGGCGGCGGTAGGAGAGGACCTCTCGCTGCCGGGCGTGGTTACGGCCATGCTCGGCAGCGAGGAGGTGTGGAGAGCAACGGCCTCCTTCTGCGAGGAAGTCGTCTCGCAGAAGGAGGCGGCGGAGAGGGCCCGCAAGGACGATCCTCTAAGTGGCCCTCTCCGCCAACGGAGGACAGGAAGGAAGAGGCGGCAGTTCGACCGCCTGCTCCCGCCAACGTAGCCGGACCTAGGGAAGGTGGGTCGGGGGGCCCATCTTCCCATTGCACAGGTTCGGCGGACAGAGGAGACATAGGCTGTCTTCCACGAAGATGGAAAATATCCAGTGCGATATGAAAGCTCGAACAGGCGCGTTAACACAAGACACAACTCTGGAGCACATTGTTTGAACACCACTGCTGGAATGCCGTCTGGTTCACTCGATTTATGAACAACGAGACCGAGCAACTCCCGCCGGACGTCTCTTTGTGTGATATAAATCCAATATTCCGGCATGGAATATTCGCACCGCAAGAGGGTAGGCGATACGACGTATATCGACGTTCATAGTCGAGTTCGAGGCAAAGAGAGTACCCAGTAAATCGGCTTTCTCTTTAGCGCTGTGGGCCAAGTTGCCATCGGCGTTTCACAATGGTGGTAAAGATGACTGACAAAAGTTTCCCTCGGCAGCTTTGGCGAGTGACTAAAAGGCACGACGCCCAGAAGGGTGACTTGCCAGTCGTTCGCTGATTGTACTGTTGAAATCAAATTCAGCCTAGAATTTAGTTCATGTTATAAAATTTAATATAAATAAAATATAGCCTATCTCCAATGTGTTTTTGCAAATATTTGGTCTTATTCTAACATTAGCCACGTGTATGTAATATATATTAGCTCTACCCTCGACTACGTTCGCGTGAAATTTTAGTTATAAACACAGTGATTAATAAAAGTAAAGGATTGTGTTGTGTATTAAAACTCGACATCGACGATTTAATTAGCCTCACCCTTTATGAACGATTTTGTTCTCCGAGACACAGTGGCACTACAGCATCTAGTCTTTGCTCACAATATAAATGTATAATTTTGACTCTCAGTATACAGTACACATCGTATACAATGTGGTACTCAAAACAACTGTCAACCGAGCCTCAAATACGTTATACTTATTTTTATTTAATCCAAATAAAGGACGTCCAAACTATTAAACAAATTCAATCTAATAAATAAATCGTACACAATTAACTCGTATCAATTCCAAAACTGTACTATATTTTGTTCCAGGTGACAATAGTGAAGAATCAAGTCTTGAAATTAAACCTATCACATTTGGTGATTTGGGTATTGACCCTGTATTATTATTGGCCAACGAAGTGTTACAAGGCACTTTTACAAGTGTGGAGTAGGAGAACATGTTCCAATGAAATTGTTATCAAAATATTTACTTATATAACGGGTGTTTGATAAAAGACAGCAATAAATATCTAGCAATATAATTCGTGTTTCATTGTATCACCGATTAATCTATAACGTATTTAATATGTATAACGTATTAGTATATAGGTATAGTCGCTAGAGTAATGCTTTGATCTTAAACTGCGTAACAAGATCTTTTTCTTCTTTATTTGTTCTCGGGGTTTGGTCACAAATTTACCATGTCACTCCGGTCATTACCACTAATATTAAGCGTATACAGTTCATAATAGTTTGAAATACGTACTCCGTCGAGACTTAGATTAAATGAGTTATCATTTACTTTATTTTTTCCAAATTCTTTATTTATTATATGTCAGACAGTCTTAGTTTTATTTCTAGACTGGAGAATTTTATTTCATAAAAATTTTGCTTCGGCAGCTACACAAACACGTTTAAAAACTTTAAAATAATTCCTAACATAAGCATGAAATGATTCTCATTTGTTAGTGATCTCTTATAATATAGATCATACAAACGATCTCTACTTATTTTAATACCTGTAGTTACCCATTCACTTAACTTTTTTACTTTCTTTAAACTAATAACCTTTCTTAGGCAATGTTTACTAAATTCAGTGCTTATGATATTAAATTAGCTGTCATAGTCACTATCTGGAACTTGATTAAGAAAAGTCTTAAAAGATAAATTTTGTGCAAAATATGATTTAAAAGACCTAAAGTCACCACAGATTAAAAGTTGATTATTACTATTAAATATTTTTATAAGAATTTCCTCAATTTTTTGTAAGAATTAGTGAATACTTGATGATGAAGGTCTATACACAAAGAATAATTAATTTATCCATCTCTGCACAAGCCACTTCACAAATACGATCTATTGAGAGACTGCATATATCTTTCTTTTCTTTATATTTTAAATTATTTTTTGAATAATATAATACAACCACCACTGACAGTCGTTGATAATATTTGTTAAGACGTTACGGTATCCGAACGAGCCCAATAAAGCAATATATTTTATTTTAGGGTAATTGTACAAACAATTGTCGAAAGATGTAACTCCAACGGGATTTTATGGCTTTTACAGTAAAGAACCTACAGGTTCTCACGCAACGGCGTTGTATACAGAAATTTCTAATTTTATTATGTATCGTTTTGAAATAAAATATGAATGAAATTAATATTATAACAAGGAATATGTATTTTTTTATATGCGAACATAACGTAACGATATGTAATATATAGAGTGAATGTGAATGTGAATATATATAGAGATTAATTATGTCACCCTATACAGATCGATGTAAATAACACACTGAAAATAGATTTACATATGAATATAAGTTAAGGTTTATGTAATAAGATTATTATAGAGTTATATAGAATTATAGAATAGAATATAGAGTTTAGTGCAAACCGGCACTTAATATAGAGATAACTTTATTCATATGTAAGATAGATATAAGATGTAAATTTAGAATATAGATTGCATGCAAATAGATGTTAAGAAATTTATATTATAGACTTTGATATGTAAAGATAATTATGATAAATAAATAGAAACGCGTATCCGAGCCAACGTATAGAGCCACGACGTCGGGGTACCGTTAGTCGCCGGCCCGATTTGTTTATAAGCAAATCCGCGCGGTACAAGATCGTAGTTTGATTGCACAAGGCATCGTAGTAACATAGAGTAGTTCCATTGAACAAGGCATCATAGAAACATCGTAGTCTGATTGCACAAGGCATCATAGAAACATAGAGTAGTTTGAGTGCATATAGAGTGACAGTAATATCGAATAGTTTGATAGCACATCTCATTGAGATAACAAGGTAGTTCTGATCGCGCATCTTATTGAGCAACATAGAGTAGTCTGATCGCGCATCTTATTGAGTATCATAGAGTAGTTTTGATCGCATAGTTCATCGCGACAATATTGAATAGTTAATCGAGAAGTCTTCATCGTCAGTAGTAGTGCTCTGTTGGCTCGGGGACGCGGTCATTATACGAAACCACGGTGTTTTCTTGCGACCACCCCGACCTCCGCTTCGTAATCCACCACCTTCATCGGCTGACTCGTGCATCATTGCACATCACCGAGGCACCTGCAAGACATCCACCGGCATCCGACTGCCGCCACCGAGGCGGGCTACCGGCGCTCTCGCTACCACCTTCGAGAGCTCTACGCCCGCCCACTGCCGGGGAACGTCGCCTCGCCTCACGTCTCACCTCGGAGGTGCTCGACGGGCCTCCCCCTCCGATAACGGAGGAGGAAATGGGGAGGGCCGTGGAACGCCTCCTCAACCGGCGAAGAGCGCCCGGCCCTGATGGGGTCCCGGGTCGGGTGCTCGGCCTTGCCTTGGGCCACCTAGGGGGGTGGCTTCGGGAGCTGTTCGACCGGTGTCTTACGGTCGGACAATTCCCGAAGCCTTGGAAGCTTGGGCGGCTTTGCCTCATAGAAAAGGCGGGCCGGCCCCTGGATTGCGCGTCCGCGTATCGGCCCCTCGTCCTGCTGGACGACGCCGGGAAGGTGTTGGAGAGGGTTATCTTCTCCCGGGTCGTCCAGCACCTAGAGGAAGTTGGGCCGAATCTGGCGTGTTGGCAACACCAACAATTAATTATTACTTGTAATATCTGTATTAATCTTGCAACACTACAGTTTTATCTAGAACGTGTGCGATTGTGTGTGATTAAGAATAAATAGTAAAAAGTGCATAAAGTGTCTCATTTAGCAAGCAAAAACCAGCAACGATTGCTACAAATTGGTCCTTCGAGCCGGATATTTTTTTTTTCCTGCAACAAGAGAACCGCTTTTTTACTACGAGGTATTCCTGCTATTACACGGATACACGTGGCTGGGTGCTACAGCTGCATACTTATAATTTTCACACCAGCACGTGTATAACACACGAATATTTTCGCCTTGCAAAGGGAAGACGAACAAATTTCAGAAAAAAAAAGGATTTTCGACGATTTCCTGAAAACTAAAATTCATCAGACCGACGCCTTTAAGTTGCAAATAATCGCCTACGCTTTATTTTCGTAGTCATTCAACATCGTCGTCTGCATTACAAGACAGGAAATACAAACCGAGTATATACCTATGTATATTTATTGTGACACAAAAAGAAAAACATAAAATTCGTCATCATCGGTGTATTACGAAAAAAAAAATTATCCATATTAATTAAAAAAGAGAAATAAAAGAAAAAAATCGCCATATTGATACTGCTGAAATTGGAGCGCGCGACAAGGAAAGCTGACAATCACCACAAGAAGGAAAGAAACGGCGAGTACCAACTACACATTATTTCAAGTTTCGACGTTTCCAGAATTATCAAGACAAAGACAGCACGTGGTAAATTTCAGTAAGTGCGAGTGAGGTGCAAATATATAACAAACAACAACATTAAGAAAAAAACTCGGAAGAAAATACTCGATTACTATAGGGTAATATATTGGCGCCATATTAATTTTTAATAGTAGTTTGGTAATTTTAGTAATAAAAAAATTAGTTGTAATATTTTAAGTTTAAGACCGCCATCTTAAATCTCATGTTCTGCGTAGTTGCGGAAGTTATAGTTCATGTGTGTCTTATATTGTTTTGTGTTATTTTGTTTTCTTACAATAGAAGTGTTAACCGTGTTTAGTTATGGATACAAGTCAGTTAAAGTCATTACGAGCTGCTAGAGGTTACACTAAAGCATCTATTGCTCGTTTATATAATTTTATTTCAAATAGCCAAGATGTCGAACCTACAAATTTATGTACTTTACAAACAAAGCGTGCTCGTATCATTGAACTTTTTGCTGAGTACGAGCAGTACAATAAAACAATTTGTGGTTTAGACGAAAACGATAACGAAAATGTAAGCGAAATAGAAACGAAATATTTCCACATTTTGACAATACTCAACGAAGAAATTAAAAAGAAATCGTCACCGAGCTGTAGTGAGATAACGTCAATTGCAAAGACAAATTTACCTACAATACAAATACCAAATTTTTCAGGTAATTATTGTGACTATATTCCTTTTATTAATATTTATCGTGCTTTAATACATAATGACAAATCGTTAGATAATATTCAAAAGTTATATTATTTACGCTCATTTTTACAAAAAGAGCCTTTTGACTTAATAAAAAATCTACCGCTTAGCAATAATAGCTACGAAGAAGCTCTTGAGTTGTTGAATGCTAGATACAATCATAAGTCTAAAATTGTAAATGAGCACATTAACTCTTTACTTAACATGAATTCTCTAAGCAAGTCGGATCCCATAAATATTAGGGAGTTTGTATCAAAAGTAAAGCAAAATCTAGCCTCACTAAAAAATTTAGATATACAAATACAGACTTGGGACCCTATTATATTATGTATTTTGTCACGAAAACCAGATTCCTACACTGCAAGAGCTTACCAGTTGGATCGTAATGATTTATCAGAGCCAACAGTTACTGAATTCATAACATTTTTGGAGAAAAGAGCCTTAGCTATGGAAAACGCCGAGCCTACTATGGTAAAATATTCTAGCAAGCCTCACAAGGTAGTCATGGTAACATTATCTGGAGGTAAGAAATGCTTATATTGTAACTCACCAGCTCATAAGTTATTTTCTTGTGATAATTTTAAAATGTTAAGCACTACGAGCAGAATAGATTTCTGTAAGAAAAAACACTTATGTAAGATTTGCCTAAATTCACATCAGGGAAAATGTAAGTATCACTTCAGATGCGCTGTCTGTCGGAAGGATCATAATACCTTAATACATAATATTCATCACTTGAGAATCCTGTCACTTTGATCTCAAATTTAAATGCTAACAAGGTTTTACTTCCGACGGTCAAAGTTAAGCTTTATTCACAGCAAGGCAGAGAGGTACACATTAAGGCAGTTCTTGATTCAGCATAACAGGTATCATTGGTGACAACAAAAGTGATCGATGTTCTAGGTCTAAATCCAGCAAGTAACATCACCAGTATTGTAGGTGTAACAAATACTTCTAACGATATAAAGTATTCTATACCTTTGGAAGTCCACTGTCTTACCACTCCATACAAAGTCATGGTCAACTGTCATGTACTGAATAAAATCACTTGCAAGCTTCCTCAATATAAAATAGATCTTAGCTCTTTATATGTTCCTCCACATTTGCAATTAGCAGATGCAAATTTTAATATTCCATCTGAGATAAACATGCTGCTAGGTGCTGATATATTTTTCCAGGTGTTAATGCTGGAACAGCAGCCGGAGTAACAGTTCTCTCCGAGCCAGCCTGCTTCTCAACAAAGTGAGCATATTACTCAGCTTAATCACCTGCAACCGCACTTCATAAATACAAAGTTTGGGACAGTTGTAGCTGGAGCTTTGCCGAACCAAGCATCGGCAAATAAAAAGGTTTCCCTTTTATGTCTTACTTCTGATACAACATTAAATAATACACTGCAAAACTTTTGGAGAACTGAAAGTGTTCCACAAAAATTCTGTGAAGACATTTCAGAAGATCAATTATGTGAGCAAATATTTAAAAAAACTCACAAATTAGTAAATAATAGGTTTGAAGTTAACCTTCCATTAAAAATGCCAGTCAATGAAATAGCAAGAACATTAGGCAACTCCTTTGAATATGCATATTATAGATTCCTTAGCTTAGAGAAACGACTACATAAAAATATAAACTTGCTTTCAGAGTATAAAAAGTTTATTGATGAATATGTACTGTTAGGACATGGTCATTATATAGACTTCAAATCATTAAATTTAAATAAAAATTCTGTGTATTTTATGCCACATCATGCTGTCACCAATGAACACAGCAAAAGTACAAGAACACGTGTAGTGTTTGATGCTTCAATGCAAACTGATAAAAAATTATCCCTTAATGATCTCTTACTTAATGGAACTATACCACAAAGAAGTTTGTTTGATATAATGCTTTTATTTCGTGTAGGTGAATACACATTTACTACTGACATTAGACGAATGTTTCGTTGTATTAGGCTTAACCCTTCACACACCTCTCTTCAAAATATTCTCTGGAGAAGCGATCCATCTGAATCTTTCAAATGTATACAACTAGATACTGTCACTTATGGGCAAAAGGCTTCTAGTTTCCTCGCGACTAGGTGTTTATATGAGCTTGCAGAAACATACAAAAATGAATTCCCCTTAGCTTCGTTAATCTTAAGGAACTGTACCTATGTTGATGATGCTTGCTTTTCACACTCTGACTTAAATATTTTGATTAAAGCAAAAAAAGAGTTATGTGAACTGTTAGCTAAAGGCGGCTTTGAAACTCATAAATGGGCCTCTAATTCTCCACAAATCTTAGCTGATGTGCCCACGAACAAACAACAATTTGATGAATTAGATTTTCAAAAAGATAATAACTATTGTATGAAAACATTAGGTTTAACTTTTAATGTCTCAAAAGATATCTTTATTTTATCATGTCCAGAACCATTTCATAATAAATCTGCTTCTAAAAGAGAAATACTTAGTTACATTTCAAAATTTTATGACCCATAAGGTTTTGTATCTCCTATCATAGTTAGAGCTAAACATATCATGCAAAAATTATGGCTAGAGAAAATTTCTTGGAACGATATTCCTTCAGATATTAATAAGAAGGCATGGTTATCTTTTGCGCAAGCCTTAGCTAGCATGAAACCTATATATTTAAATAGGAATATACCTGTCTCACAAAACGCAATTAATGTTCAACTTGTTGGATTTGCCGATGCTTCCAGCTCTGTTGGGTACGGGTCTTGCATATATCTAAGAGTGATCGACGAAACAGGTAAGGCTGCACTTTCCTTGCTATGTGCTAAATCTCGAATCAATCCTTGCAATAATAGCCTCACTGTACCGCGATTGGAACTTTGTGCTATGCTACTTTTAACAAAGTTGATGGCAAAGACTTATGATACTCTGTCGTTAAAAATAAAGATAGAGAAGGTTTATTTGTTTTCTGACTCAAAAATAGCACTTGCTTGGCTAGAAACTGACCCTATAAGGCTTCAGCCTTATGTTGCCAATAGAGTAAGCTTGATTCGAGAACAGTCTTTAAGATGGTATTGGTGCTTTGTCAACACAGAAGATAATCCAGCTGATCTCATAAGCAGAGGAGTCGATCCGAATGAGCTTTCACTATGTAGTATGTGGTGGGACGGTCCTAAATTTCTACAAAACAGTAAGTATCAGTTTACAAAACATAATCAGTTAATAGCAGATGACTTACCAGAGTTGAAGAAAACGCATAATTACAATCTACACGTGGCCCTGCTCATCCAACAGGAAGGTGAATTTTATAATGTATTTCAAAATTATTCTGATTTAAATAAACTTACTCGTATTGTTGCATACATGGTAAGATTTTGTAATAATTTGAAAAATAAAAACAATCGATTTAAGACAAAACATTTATCTGCCGCTGAATTAAAGCAGGCATTACTATGGATTGTAAAACAAGAGCAGAGAATTTATTTTGAAGAGGAGTTAATGTGCTTAACAAATAAGGATAAAAATGTAAAGGGTTCTTTAAGGCCTCTACACCCATTTATAGATCAACAAGGGGTTTTAAGAGTTAGTGGTAGGATAGAAAATGCTGAGGTTTCTTTCTCACAAAGACACCCGGTTATTCTTCCTAAAGAATCACGCATAACTGACCTTATAATACAACGTGAGCACTTACGTTTATTGCATGCAGGTCCAAAATTATTACTTTCTAGCTTAAATCAAAACTTTTGGCTAGTAAATGGTATCAGACATGTTAAAAAGATAATCTACAAGTGTTTAATTTGTTTTAGAATGAAGGTTAATTATGCTAAGCAACTTATGGGCGCTTTGCCACCTCAAAGAGTAACTGCCTGTAGGCCATATCAGAGAGTTGGTATAGATTTTGCTGGGCCCATTCTAATTAAAAATTCTCGTGTTAGACGAGCTTTAGAAACAATGCGACATGTTTGTGTATTCATTTGTTTTGTTACAAAAGCCATTCATTTGAAGATTTCATCCAATTTGACAACGGATGGCTTCTTAGCATGTTTGAAACACTTTATAGCGAGAAGAGGCTTACCCACCGATATACATTGTGATAATGCAGGATGCTTTAAGGGGGCAAACAATGAGCTCGCTAAATTATACAAGTTAAAGGCTTCACAAGAGCATCAAAGGCAGGTACAAAATTATAGCGCTCAAGAAGGCATACAATTCCATTTTGTGCCAAGTTATTCCCCTGCATTTGCTGGACTTGCTGAAGCGGGTGTTAAAAGCATGAAATTTCACCTTAAGCGTATCATGCAAAACTATGTCTTGACCTATGAACAAGTAAACACTATTTTAACGCAAATAGAAGCTATTCTTAATTCGAGGCCTCTTTTACCTGTTACGGCCTCTGATATTAACGATTTCAGCTATATAACTCCAGGTCACTTTCTGATCGGAACTGACTTAACTTCATATCCTGAAGAAAATATGGTTAATACCCCTAGTAATTTATTAAAATTTTGGAATATTTGTACTAAAATTAAACAACATTTTTGGAATGTTTGGCATAGACAATATTTAAATATTTTACAAACTCGTTCTAAATGGCGTGATAGTCTTCCTAACGTTAAAGAAGGCTTGTTAGTCTTATTAAAAGAACCTAACTTGTCGCCTCTTTCTTGGCCTATGGCTCGAATTGTAAAGGTATTTCCAGGAGCCGATAAAAAGGTTCGTGTTGTAGAAGTGATGACACCTAATAAGAAAATTTATAAGCGTTCTATTGCAAACATTTGTATACTACCTTTAGATTAGATTAAGTTTGTTTAATATAAGTGTTTAATAAAACATTTAACATTAGGTTAAGTTTGAATATTGTATTGTTTGATTCCAAACTGTAATTGTATTTTAATTTTATTAGTGTTTTGTTACCTTTCTGGGCTTCAAATAGTCTATTTATATTTTTTTGTTCACGTAAACACATTAGTATAAAGATTTTGTTCCCGAGTCGCCAGCATGTTGGCAACACCAACAATTAATTATTACTTCTAGATAAAACTGTAGTGTTGCAAGATTAATACAGATATTACAAGTAATAATTAATTGTTGGTGTTGCCAACATGCTGGCGACTCGGGAACAAAATCTTTATAAACGCTATTGACTGAAGTTATCAGCTGTTTATAGACTTGTACGTTGTTATATAGTTTATAATTAATATTTAATAGATATAATACACAATATATATATATATTAGATGTGCATAGGTCTCTGTACCTACTACACGTCGCTAGTCCGACGCAAGCCGGGCAAGCGCAATTTTTACTAGCATGTCAAGATGCGAGGTAAGAAATTTATCCTCTGCCATAAATACCGCTGAACACACCTATAAAAGTTTTCACTTAAAAAAACCTCAAAATAGGAAAATGGGTTATAGTAAAGAAGTAGCAATAACAAAAACACGAAAAATAAAGGACAGTCCACAATTAATCCAAAATAAAACCCGATGACAACTATAAAACAATAAAAGATTGTTACATGAGAAGATAATCGCAGGAATCAACTAGTTTGTAATATTAAAGAACAGTCGTAATAACGAGAGATAATTTACGAAAATTGGAGATTAAGTTTCTTTTGTTACGGTAGTCGTGAGAGGCAGTAAATAACAAATCTGTTAGTAATCAATTTTGATGAATTGTAAGTTATACAGTTATTTTAAATTCAAAACATGAAGAGTTCCTTGTAGTTTATAGCGAATAGGCGAACAATTGGATACGATAATATAATTTTACACGGATGAAGCAACTGGTATAAATTAGCGTAAATTAAATTGTAACGTATTCAAAACTCTAAATTTACCTATTGGTTTAAATCAAGAATTATATCAACTAGCTGTGCCCGCGACTCCGTCCGCGTGGAGCTAAATATTAAAAAAACAGTGACAAAAATAAAATCATCTGTATGCATTAAGTCCATTTACTTATCTATTTTTCTCTCGTAGTTAAGTCGCGTCGTCATTAAAATTACAATAACTTTTGATAGAGTTAACCGATTTTAATGAAACCAAGACTAAATGTTACTCGAGGATATGCTTTATGATTGATACGTGAGTGATGCGTGTTCAAACATACAGACAGACAGACATTTCTAAAAACGAATGAACGGTATTTTATTCCAAGACACCTACTTATTGTAGGTATAGAAGATAATTTGTTTATTAAGGGCTTGGTAAATTGTGGACGTCGAAAAGTAAGGATGGCATATATATTATTTATTCTTACATATCTTTTATACTCATAATTCTTATTTCAATTACGTTTATTCGTGTACAGTTTATAATTACTTATTTCGTCTACGTTAAGTCTTAATTTAAATGAAGTTATCTTAACGTTAAATAAACATAAATTAATGTTTTCTCTTAATTGCCTGTAGAATGTGACCTTACTGTTAAAATATTGAAGATTTGTTTGTTACTCAAGTGATGTTTAGTTTGAAGGTCGAGTAAAACCCATATATTTACCTCACGAACTCAGGAAGTGTATTTGTGTTTGTTTTTCCCGTAGCAATTTTTTTTTCCTTTAAAGTCACTCAATGTGGCTAAAGAACTTTCCACTTCTAAAATTACAATTCGTATAGATTTATTAATATTTATATTAAATAAATAATATAATATTAATATTTAAATACAATACAATACAATATAGACGCTTGAAATACTACAGTGACTATATAACATACGTAATATTACTTTGTTAATACGATGCATTTTTGTTAGACTGTGAACGTGGCTGATGACGACTGGAGCCGAGTATAAATGATCGAATGTGTCATTGACCCGAGCATTCTTTTTATTAAGTGAAGCCGAGTAAGCCCGATTCAACGCCACGAACCTGAGCGTTACGGTTCACTTTTGTTCACTCTTCAACGCGCCTTAAGAAATTTTCGCTTCAATTACTTCAAAAATAACTTCGAGATTTTAGAGTCTACGTATACGAACATACATTTTGATATATACAGACCTGAATAATAAATAGTGTTATTTGAACGTGTTAAAATAAAGCTCATGTGATAAATTACCAAATATAAATGTATGAGACACACTGTTATCTTAATATGGCGAACAGATGTTCCAGAGTCCCGAGATGTTGTCTCGCACGAGATGTACGCGAGCCTATCTCTGGAGAAAAATCGTTGGCCCCGTCATAGAGGCACACTGGGACCATTTCTCACTCGTGCGACTTCACTGCCGCACCGGGGATATTAGACACGTGTAGACATGTTCTGAGGTAACTAACGACCCGCTGATTACGACCCGGGAAGCCTTATAGATGTGTTTACGTTACCGCATTACACATACGTTACCCTTATTTATTTATAACCTATAAATATGTATAAATAACATCTAAGTGACTGTTTCTCCGAGCTCATCTTTGAAATCGCGGAACCGATTTACGAACGAAGGATTTACAAGTATATATAGGACTTTTTATACACACTTTTATAAAGGTTTACAGTGATACTCAAACTAAATAATTATATATATCGTGGGAGCTACTATTGACCTGCGACACCGCGCTATTGACTATATCGGGGGTGTTACTCATGACCTCAAACGCTATTGACTGAAGTTATCAGCTGTTTATAGACTTGTACGTTGTTATATAGTTTATAATTAATATTTAATAGATATAATACACAATATATATATATATTAGATGTGCATAGGTCTCTGTACCTACTACACGTCGCTAGTCCGACGCAAGCCGGGCAAGCGCAATTTTTACTAGCATGTCAAGATGCGAGGTAAGAAATTTATCCTCTGCCATAAATACCGCTGAACACACCTATAAAAGTTTTCACTTAAAAAAACCTCAAAATAGGAAAATGGGTTATAGTAAAGAAGTAGCAATAACAAAAACACGAAAAATAAAGGACAGTCCACAATTAATCCAAAATAAAACCCGATGACAACTATAAAACAATAAAAGATTGTTACATGAGAAGATAATCGCAGGAATCAACTAGTTTGTAATATTAAAGAACAGTCGTAATAACGAGAGATAATTTACGAAAATTGGAGATTAAGTTTCTTTTGTTACGGTAGTCGTGAGAGGCAGTAAATAACAAATCTGTTAGTAATCAATTTTGATGAATTGTAAGTTATACAGTTATTTTAAATTCAAAACATGAAGAGTTCCTTGTAGTTTATAGCGAATAGGCGAACAATTGGATACGATAATATAATTTTACACGGATGAAGCAACTGGTATAAATTAGCGTAAATTAAATTGTAACGTATTCAAAACTCTAAATTTACCTATTGGTTTAAATCAAGAATTATATCAACTAGCTGTGCCCGCGACTCCGTCCGCGTGGAGCTAAATATTAAAAAAACAGTGACAAAAATAAAATCATCTGTATGCATTAAGTCCATTTACTTATCTATTTTTCTCTCGTAGTTAAGTCGCGTCGTCATTAAAATTACAATAACTTTTGATAGAGTTAACCGATTTTAATGAAACCAAGACTAAATGTTACTCGAGGATATGCTTTATGATTGATACGTGAGTGATGCGTGTTCAAACATACAGACAGACAGACATTTCTAAAAACGAATGAACGGTATTTTATTCCAAGACACCTACTTATTGTAGGTATAGAAGATAATTTGTTTATCAAGGGCTTGGTAAATTGTGGACGTCGAAAAGTAAAGATGGCATATATATTATTTATTCTTACATATCTTTTATACTCATAATTCTTATTTCAATTACGTTTATTCGTGTACAGTTTATAATTACTTATTTCGTCTACGTTAAGTCTTAATTTAAATGAAGTTATCTTAACGTTAAATAAACATAAATTAATGTTTTCTCTTAATTGCCTGTAGAATGTGACCTTACTGTTAAAATATTGAAGATTTATTTGTTACTCAAGTGATGTTTAGTTTGAAGGTCGAAGTTAATATCTGCCGAAGCGAGGACGAGCTTCGTGCCTTATCTCTTGACTCCGACACAAAGCTGGAATTCGCCTATAATATCTCGTAGGTAATTTATTGCCTCCATTATAAATTTGTTAGATGTTTCCTTAAAATATCCTGCTGAGTTTGTGGCGAGTACTGTCTAATGTATTTATACTATAAGTTTATTGGCAAAACAATGAAAGATTTTACAGAATTATTTAGTAGTTACAGTTTATACAATGATACATTATTGTCGGAGTTGTTTAAGTCATGTTTTACAAATAAAGAATTACTTTAGAAAATAAAAGTTTCATTTAATTTCCAGATAGTCGTTAGCACATGCCCATTAGTAATGAGTGTGATAAACTCCGAAAGAATTCGGTATCGGTTCGTTATCTGTATGTGATTAAAGGTGATTAGGTAATTGCATGATTGTGAATAATTGTAAAAGGTAACTTTTGATTGAGTAGAGATATCACAAATCCGATGACGGCAATCGATCGGGCGTGGTCCAAAACCCCCATTTTGACACCAAACTTTTTTTTTTTAGTTTCGATATTTCTCGGCGGAAAACAAAATCACTCGAAAAAAAAAGATATGAGTTAGAAGCGTTGAGGCAGAACCGTCGAATCCTTGGTCACATCAAATCTCACTTTCACTCGCGAGTCGATTTTGCGTTTGGTTCGTCACCTATTGTTATTCTATGCGATGCGTACACGCACCAGAGTTCTTGCGGAGACACTGACTATGCGTGCGTTAGCATTGCGCTAGCGGAGACTACTGGGCGTACCGAGCACGCGGTAATCTATATAAGGAAAGGATCGGGAAAGCGCGGGGAAAGGGGGGAAGCTAGGAGCTGCCCTCTCGCGTTAACCTACCTAATATAATAACTACCAGATATGAAAGATTCTTCTTCTACTTCGAAAAGTTTAGACCTGTTCATAGAAAATTTTACGTCATCCGTATCTGCAATTAATTTACCAGATGTTCCAGATTTCACAGATTTTATTTTAATTCATTTTGCATTGAGAAAACTAGATTTTCAAACTTCTTAATCGTTTGAAATGTCAATACGTGATATCAAAATACCGACTGGAGCATATGGAGCACGCCTCATCTGTTATGCGGACGACACCCTAGTCGTAGCCCGGGGGGGAGACTGGAGGGAGGTGGAGCGCCTGGCCATGATGGCCACAACCCTCGTGGTCAGGCGCATAAGGAGGTTGGGCCTCAGGGTGGCCCTCGAGAAGACTGAGGCCCTACTCTTTCATGGGCCTCGGCGAGGGCCACCACCTGGGGCCCACATAGTGGTGGAGGGCGCCCGGATCAGGGTGGGGACCCGGATGAAATATCTGGGCCTCACCCTAGACGGGCGCTGGCGGTTCGGTCCCCATTTTGCGGGGCTCGGACCGCGAATTGGTGGGGCGGCTGCGACACTCGGCCGGTTGCTCCCCAACGTAGGGGGACCGGGTGCCGGGTGCCGCAAACTCTATATGGGAGTCGTGCGAGCGATGGCCGCCTACGGGGCTCCGGTCTGGGCCGACGAATATTTTTTGAATAACCGGGGTGGACTTTGTTATCAAATATATAGAAGTGTAGCGTGCTGGTCATTAAAAAGTGTCTATGCACACTGGCCTTTTTGAAAACATGACATATTCGATATCACACGGAGACGGATACATATTTTTCCTCGACAGACAAGCCCAATATTAAAAGATTCGGTTGCAAAGTCAGTGTTTGATTTTCACATATATATTATATTAGCTGATCCGTGCAACTTCGTCTGCATTAAATCGATTGTCACCGGTTTCAATTGTATTTTTAAAGGCGAAAAATTTTAATAAACATAAAACCTGATTGCAGCCACACCTACCGTTTCCCATTGCAAATCCAAACTATCAAGGGACTCCCTCAAACATAAACCCAGATGGTATGCGAGAAATATTTTAAAATGAGCCTACAACCCGTTCATAACATCATCTAATGGGTTCAATTAAACAAAAACTAACTTACGTATATTGGCGGTAATGTATAAAAAGCATGAGAAGTCTATGGCCTCCAGTTGGAATGAAGTTCCTTTCCCTTTTTTGTAGGCGTTTATTATAACAGTCAGTATACTTTACATTATAAAATATCAAGCTGCTAGACTTAAATTGTAATTTAAACGATAAATTATATTCATAAAATAAATAATCATAAATTAAACACTGAATGACATCATAACTACACACATCAAAAAGTCTAAGCAACATGCGTGATATTACAAATTTTAAAAATGCGTAGGTAAGTAAACTTTTTTGTTATTGATGACAGCTGGTTGTAAAAAAAAAATTGATTATGTTTTGTTTTTTCATAAAATTCAAATGACTGCGAATTTGTTTGAATTTAATTGCGTTTTAATTGCTACGTTTAGTCTTGATTTTATAATTTTACCAACCATTTAAATAAAGTTAACAACAAAATTGAATTGTTAGATATTCTGTACGTCATGAAGCGACGGCATTTGATGGCAGATGAAATGCAAAGAGCTGTAGGGATGTTGCAAGCGGGAAGTAATCAATCTCAGGTATCTCGACATTTTGGCATTCATAGAAGTGTTATTTGTCGTTTTTGGCAGCGCTACAATAATACAGGAGAACCCGCTGAACAGCACCCAGGCCGTAACATTTGATGGCAGATGAAATGCAAAGAGCTGTAGGGATGTTGCAAGCGGGAAGTAATCAATCTCAGGTATCTCGACATTTTGGCATTCATAGAAGTGTTAGTTGTCGTTGGCAGCGCTACAATAATACAGGAGAACCCGCTGAACAGCATCCAGGCCGTAAAAGGAATACAACCACTCGGCAAGACCGGTACATACAACTGACTGCAAGACGTCAGCCGATGTTAACCGCTCGAGAGATACGTTTAAGGCTACAAATTTCAAGTGGTGTTGATGTAAGTCCTCAAATTGTGCGAAATCGACTGCATGAGTACGGTCTACGAGCTCGACGCCCAATCAGGTGCCCACCAATACGTCACGGGAATCGCGCTCGTGGATATGAATGGTGTAGAGAACGCTTAGCATGGACCCAGGAACAATGGTATAAAATT